>NW_021011519.1:399792-417738 GCF_003987935.1 Bombyx mandarina | reverse complement strand
TGATGGCTACCCGCCACATCACTCCCCTCCGAGACTGGAGGTCGTGTCATTTTTTAGTTAACGTTGTCCGTGCTGAGATTAGCTTGCAAGGGCCAGTGCTGCTCGAAGCCTGCGGTGAGTCGAGGCTGAGCTTGAATGCTGCGTGCGAGTCGCCAGTGCTGCTCGAAGTTTGCAGTGAGTCGAAACTGAGCTGAATGCTGCGTGATTGTCGCCAATGCTGCTCTGTCTGCGGTGAGTCGAGACTGAGCTTGAATGTTGCGTGCGTGTCGTGCGTAGTCCATGTGATACAGAGCTGCCACGCCGGAGATGTGTGACCCCAAGCGTTGATGATCCGGTCGTGGGCTGCGATGAACTGTAGCGGCGTGATGAGGCAGTGAAGTTGCGTGCCGTAGGACCAGGAAGCGCGGTGAGTCGGCTGCGATGGTCCTGTTGAGGCTGCGATGCTGGCTTGCTGTGGGACGACTGTCAATGACGTGCTTTTATCTGCGAGAATGCGGGGATTGTGGTAGCCGAAGTTCTTGATGCGCTGAAGATGAATCAGAAGGTTGCGTGTTCACATCACGTCGGAGGTCACCAGTTTTGGGAGGATTAAGCGACGAAAGGGAAGATCTTCCACCGAGCTGGTGATATTGCTCGGTAGACCGACGGTCCGAATGTTGTTGTTCGGAACTTGTATATATGCGTTTTATCTTGAAAATGTCGTAAGCGAGATTCAGGCATCTGTCAATTATCTTGCGTTGTATGATGGCTACCCGCCACACTGTAAAAGATCCTTTTGTGCGTACTTCATGCTCGGCTATTCCTGATAAATTAAGTGTATTGTTCGGATCGTAGTCATTATCCTTTGACAGTACTTCTCTATAATAGCATTCTAGAATTAAATTTGCATCGCTTCCGGTGTCAAGAAAAGTAGTAACTTCAATATTATTAATCTTGGCTTTCTTGTATGGCTGACGAAGATTCGAAGTAAAGTCGCTTACATCTTGGATTTTAAGTGTCTTCTTCATCGTACTCTGACATTCGTTTGATTTGTGTCCGTATTCGTTACATTTGAAACATTTTATTCCATTTGTGCATGCCGATGATTGGTGGCTAGAATCACCGCAGTTGTAACATCTCTTAGTGTACACGGGCTTGCGTCCTGTAGTCGTCGTGGGCGTAATCTGAGCAGCAGCCTTATGGTGCATCTTTTCCTTTATTTGTGTGTATACTTCCAGTTTCTTTCGAAATTGTTTCATGTCGGTAGCTCCGTATAAAATAGATTTGTTTGTTTCAGAGTCACGGATACCATCTATCACGTATTCTATGATAGCTTCGTCTTCAACTTTCCCATGCATAGCCAATTCCTTCATGTGTAGAAAATACTGTTGGTAAGTCTCACTCGTTTTCATCTTGCGTGATGCTAATTTTTTGTGGATGGTAGCACTACTGAGTTTTGGGGCAAATTCTTCTTTTAATAATTCTTTAAGTACGACCCATGATGTTATCGAGCCCAACGATCGCAGAAATAACTTTGCTGTACCAGAGAGAAGTCTTTTCGAATAAATAATTTTCTCTATTTCAGTCCACTCCATTAACGTAGCGGTATCTTCAAAATCACTTATCCATGTCTCAATCGGGTAGGTATCATCTCCGGTAAAGAGCGTCATAGATTTCTCTAAGTCATTAAAAGAAATCCGTGGTTTGTTTCCAGAGGTAATATCGTCTGAACTGGGTTTTGTCAAATCTTCATTGTCTTTCTGATTTCGTCGTGCCATTCTGTATCAATTGTTTCGTCTTTTATCAACCAAAATAATAACCAATCGTCTTCATAAATTTTTCTGAATAAAATAATCGTCGTTCCCTCAAATGGTAAAATTCTACCAAATATCGGGTATTTTTTTCAGTATGGCAATATTTTATTTCTCTTCTTGATTGACACTGATGATATTTGACAGATTGCTTGGCGATTATGCGACATCTAATATTCACACTTTTACACCGTACACCATGTTTTCTTCATATCCCGGACGAGCCCCCATAAAAGTTGTGGGATTTATGAATGGTAGGGTGCAGATTACCGCAGAAATTCACACAAAATAATTAAAACAATCTTAACGTCGTACGATCCTTTACTTCTTCTTTTGACAACTCCTTTCTCATCTAATTTTACTTGACAGTGACATCTATCAATATTATAAAAGTGACATAAAAGAAAATAAGAACAATCAGAATCCCACATATATTCAAATATTTATCATAAATTATATTACTCCGGTTGATTGTAGACCAAAAACTTTATTTCATTATATATAAATACATACGTGCTATTTTATCTAATATCGTCATTCTCCTGCCCTTCTCCCAGTCACCTGGGGTCGGCGCGACATGTTTTCTCCTTCCACACTCCTCTATCATATACCATTTCTTCGCTCACTTTCCTCCTACACATATCGTCTTTCACGCAATCCATCCATTTCTTCTTAAGTCTACCTCTTCCTCTATGTCCCTCCACATTCATAGTTAACACTCTCTTACCAACCTCATTTTCATTTCGTCTGATCACATGTCCATATCCTCTATCCCAAACGCCTTCACTTCCCTGTCACAGATGCCACTTTCAGACTTCCTCTAACATATTCTCGAACATATTCGTACTATTTTCTATCTAGTTTTAACTTTATTAGAATCTGATAAGCTTATTTGCAGCCCACTGAGTTTCTCGCCGGACCTCCTCAGTGGATCGTCATTCCGATGCGGTAGTAGATACAATGAAACACAACTCTAGCAAGGATATTAGCAAAGGCTCCCAGGCTCAGCCACATGAGCTCGCCTACACATTCGGTGAAGCTAATATAACCTCATGAGGCTTCTAGCAGTAGGTAGGCAGTAAAAAAACTTATCCTATTAATTTTAAAGTCTAAAATAAGTTTATATTATACAGATAGTATAAAACATAGAAATAAATTGGGACCCCAAGATTTCGAACAAGTTAAATTAGTGTTGGCACGCGCTGATTAAGTAGTAGAAAATATCTGTCTTTTATTTGTTTTATGAAGGATCTTAGATTCTTATTTGAATTGACTACTCAGCATCACATGACAGTACACTTACCTGCATTCAATGATTAAAAGTGTACTATGAATTTCAACTTGGATATTTCGATCAAAGGTCCAGCGCTGTGGCCGACTGCTTATCTATTGAGTGCATAATTACTGGTGGTAGGGCATTTTATGAATTCGTACGGGTAGCTACAACCACCTTGCCCATTTCTACCGGGAAGCAGTAATGCATACTTCGGTTTCAAGGGTGGGGCAGGCAGTAAATTATGAGAACTAGAAATCATGTCTCAAGGTATTAACGTGGATGATATCTACGGTCTCCAGTAACAATTTAACACCAGGTGGGCCGCGAGCTTGATCATACTTTGAAGCAATAAAAAAATTCAATATAAAAAAATAATTTAACATTAAAATATAAAAATATTACACGATTTAATCCATTTACTGCCTCCTAATAAAAATCTTTTACGAAAAATATTGATAAGAAGAAATAAATTCAATAAACTAAATGAGATGAAAAGGTAGAGAGAGGCCCGAAGATATTTTGAACAGTTAAGGAAATTTATACGCGAACAATGAAATATAGAGGAAGTCCTAAACGTGAATCGACTTTCAAACTGTAAATCGGAAACCAGACAAAACTGGAAATAACTCGATTGAAGCAACTATTCTCTCTACACGAACTCAATCTCGGTGCAATCCGAAAATAGACTGATACCGCAACAAAAGGAGCTCAACTTTGGCACCTCCTAATAAAAGAATCGACTGTATCTATCATTGGGAAGTAAAAATAGGTTGAAATCAGCGCAGTCGCGTCGTTCCGGGTTAGACGTGCCTGGCATGTTTTGGTGTAATCGCCTCCAAAACATAAGCTAGGGCGAGCTTAGTACATAATTTTAATTAGTACTACCTGAGCCGGCAGACTTCGTAGTGCCTCAATCGATAAATAAAAGACCTAAGCTTTTGGGATACACATTAAAGGAAATACAAAATTGACATTTTTATTTCATTCTGAGCATTTTCATATTTATCTACCTTTTAAACCTTCTCTGGACTTTGACAAATAATTCAAGACCAAAATTAGCCAAATCAGTCCAGGCGTTCTCGAGTTTTAGCGAGACTAACGAACAGCAATTCATTTTTATATATATAGAAAGATTAAAATTTCTTCAAGCGGGATCTCGTTAAGAATGTTTAACTTATATCTGGATTCGATTCTAATGTACAATGGCGGAATCAAATTAAATATGGTTTTTAGTGTATAAGTAGTGTAGTTTTTGTGAATATGTATGGTTTAAATAAATTGTGTTCATAGAGTACTCAAATCCAAATCATTTCAAGGGCTAGCTACACATCCAAGAGATACGAGTTAAATATGTACTTAAATTGAAGCACAAAAACTGTTTAAAACTTTGAAAATAATATAATCACCGAAGAAGATGTTAGTTGAAAGCATCTTCTTCTCAAAGAAGGTAGGAGAGCATTGCTCTATTGATTTAAACGTCGAATTAAAAACTAATTACCGCTAAAGCTTTTAATCTGAACCACAGCAAAGCTTACGGCAGCGAGGCTAGAACCTATATCCGGTCCGGACACGGCACCTGGGGGCTTTTTTAGCTTGTATCATTCATATGGTAATGCCATCGAATATTTGCGATAGAGGCCATTCATGCCTCGAGTCCATTTTGGGCTGTTCGAGTTTTTAACGCTCAATAGGCAGATTCGGGTGTGTTCACAGTGAATCCATTATTATTTATGCCTGTTGGATTTATGGTGAAATACTTCTATGTTGAAATGGTAGGTACTTACTGGAGTATTTTCTTGCTTATTGCGTGGCTTATGATTTGATTGATATTCTTATTGCGCAAAACTGTCTCACCGTTGCTAAATTTTTGCTACGAAATTGAAATACCCCATTTTGGGCCCATGCAGAATAAAAGGTTATGGTAATTTCAATCCATTCCTGAATGTTCCACAAGCACAGCTCTTTCATGGTTTTGTTTCTCTCTCTCTTTTCAATAGATTTGAAAATAGCCACCGAAACTGTTGGTAATCCAGCAGCTTAGAAGATAGTTGGTATTTTTTGTAATCTATAATCGGCTTGAAGATATTTTCTTGATCGTTTTCTGATATTTCATTAACACTAATAATCGGTAAAATTATATTTACTTTGCGCTGAGCAACACAAGTGAATGGCTAATAATAATAGAACTATTCCCTTCTCTAAATCAGAGCGCGCGAATATTACTTACCTTTCTAAATTTTGAGACATTGTTTTGACACGACTTTATTATTTTATCGCCAGTCATTCAGTATTACGTATTAGGTACGTATTTACTTGATAAAAAAGTAGGTATTTAATGGGGATGCCTGTGAAGTTGTAAAAAGTATTAATAGAGCCTCAGCAAAATCCCTTAATATTGATACCAAAATAGGACCTTTCCTAGGTATTAGGTGAAATTGCTAAAAGCGAATCCTGCAGTGCCGTAAATAACAATAAAAATACAATACAAAAACCAACAGTTCACGGTCTGTTGCACTTCACTGAATGCACAATAAAACGTATTTGCATCCAGCAGTAAGCAAGACAATCACTTAGCTTAAGTAATTGGTAAGCAACGTTTGGATATCCAATCACAGACAATCTCATAGACGGTCTCATCAAACCGTTTTCGACTTTGACGTTATTAGTATAGCTCTTAGAATTATTCAAGGTTGTCTGTACAGGAATACAGGCAATTTTGGGTTGCACCACATACCCCGGGGGCCGGATATCGGTCTGACTAGGTAATTGAATACTGAGCCTTACCCGATCGGCCCATATTCACCAAGGAACTTCCTTCATCTTGATTTATGACGTCTTATAGTTTTGGTGTGACTATAATTTCCAAGAGATTTCATAATTATCGGATAACCTTCTCAATGGTACGTCAATAATAATATCAATAATCGTATTTGAAGTCGTAACATTTTCACATTGTTTTTCTTGCTTTATTAGGGGAAATGCTAAAGCGTGTATAAATGTTTTTATTTGGTCTATATTGGTACATTCGGCCATTCGACGCAAGAATATTTTGAACCCTCGCTTGAAGAGGCAAAGTTATCACCACAGAAACAGTTCACCTCAAAGATCCTGCGTCGTAATTATTCGCTTTCATAGCTTTCATACTTCTGATTAGCAGTTAAACAAACTAATCATCGCAATATTCTGATGATGATGAGTGTTTGGTATGTATTACATATAATCCAACGAAATTTATCTAATTATCCTTAACAGACTTCGAAAGTTCAGCAATAAAGTGGTACATGTGCTTAAATAAAAAAAAAAAACACAATTACTTTGCTATCGGTACCGGTACGGTCAGCATTTAAGTGAAAACCTGCTAAAGCCGACGTCAGCTACACAAACACGGAGTCTAGTGGCTTCCTACAAATAAAAATCTATTGTGCGCTTAGAAGCTCACTTAGATCTTGGAGCCACAAATATTTGGATACGGCGCTTTTAATGTATCAAAAGAAGCCGATTTTATTTGTACGTTCGTATATTTAGCGTGTACTATTGTAATATATTTAGGACACGATTCAAATATTGACGTTTTTGTACTCCTTTTTCCTATTTACGTGGCGACGTAATCATGAGTTCTAGTTAGATAACAATTAATAGATAACAATTAATCCTTCATATCTTAAGGTGTTGTGGTGTGTGATCAATTTTATCTCTCAGCATTGAGGTATCAGCTCAGAATATTTCGTCTGTATCAAAAATAGAATCAGATAATTTATTAGAGGAGTTAAATAAAATTGAGTCTTACGAAATTTGTTAAAATTAAACCATAAAGGTGTTTTTATTGTGTTATATTACTGATGTCTGAAGGGAACTTAAGTATTCATATTTAAAAATTACTCCAGAATATTCGTTTCTGAATTACTAGTGGTAGGACCTCTTGTGATTTCGCACGGGTAGGTACCACAACCCTGTCTATTTCTGCCGTGAAGCAGTAATGCGTTTCGATTTGAAGGGCTTAAGCATTAATTTTGTATTTTATTAAAACCGTCCACATTTTGATAAGCGATCTTTAGACTTAGATCTTTTAGACCAAAGCGTACTGTTTTGGTTGTTCAATGACGTCATCAAAAATATTTTTTGTTTGTTCCAATTTGTTTTTTTTTGTTTTCAATTATTACCCAACCAGTTAATGTAGAAAAACTCGCTTCCGCCACTTTAAATATGATGCCATATAAATAAACGCGCGTGTTGTAATAAAAGTCCTCATATACTCACAATTAGCATCAGACATTAAAAGAGAAAGAGAAAACATTAGTACCTAAGCTATGATAAGTTGTTGCATAGCAATTTCTTCGGTTTTCAAATTTAATTCGAATATTCCAATTTCGACGAATAGCACTTTAGTGTACGGGTAGTAGTAATAGTAATTAATTCACGCGTCGGAAATAGTAGAAATACAAATAAAAATGCGAAATGAAACTGTAAAAAAAAAGTTTTAAGTTATTCCATATTTAATAAGAGAGACAAGCTCTAATCGATAAGACGTCCGGTGCATTCGTGTTGAGCGATGCATCAGTGTTCGAATCTCAGGCGGGTACCAATTTTTCTAATGAAATACGTACTCAACAAATGTTCACGATTGACTTCCACGGTGAAGGAATAACATCGTGTAATAAAAATGAAAACTGCAAAATTATAATTTGCGGAATTACTGGTGGTAGGACCTCTTGTGAGTCCGTGCGGCTGGGTACCACCACCCTGCCTATTTCTGCCGTGAAGCAGTAATGCGTTTCGGTTTGAAGGGTGGGGCAGCCGTTGTAACTATACTAGAGACCTTAGAACTTATATCTCAAGGTGGGTGGTGCATTTACGTTGTGGACGTCTATGGGCTCCAGTAACCACTTAACACCAGGTGGGTGGGTAAAAAATTTTGAATTTCACAATTTTTTTTTACTCCTCCTTATCCCACTAGGTGGGGTCGGCACAGCTAATTTTTCTCTTCTATTCTCTTCTATCAGCCATCATTTCAACATTAACTCCTCTCTCTCTCATATTGCCATTCACACGCTCCATCCATGTCTTCTTCGGTCGATCTCTACCTTGCACTAGGATTTCAATAAAACAAAAAAATAATCAGTATTAACATCTAATTCACATAATTTTTTTAAACGATGCGTTCATGTTTGGCTCGCAATACAAACTACATAGTGACCAGTATAAAAAATCTTAATGATAATATCCATAACTATTAATGATCCGACATATCTGCTCTTCGTGAATGACGAGGCATTTTTTGTTTTGGGGTGATCAAAAAGGCGATTAATACATTGTAACGAAACCTATTTTATCGAAGTACTAATGGACTATTGATTTGACGAATAACCATTTACGTAACATCCTCATAAAAGTTGATATTAAAAAGGTTTAGTTCGAATTAGTATTCTGATAAACTGAACTTCATTAGACACTTCTTTGTCAAATTCAATTTGCGGTAGGCAGCGGCTTGGCTCTGCCCCTGGCATTGCTGAAGTCCATGGGCGACGGTAACCACTCACCATCAGGTGGGCCGTATGCTCGTCTGCCTACAAGGGCAATAAAAAAAATCGATTTTGCGTGTGTCAGTAAAATCAAAGCAATTAATGGCCTCATGCATAGTTTCCATTGAGAAAGAAAAATAACTATGTTTCAAATATATTCGTTTGAATTTGATCACCTTTCGAGTTCAGTTAAACCTATTGGAACGAAGTTCCTTATGGGACGATGCGGAGGGATACTCTAACCGGGAAAAAACGTCCGTAACGTAAGATTTTTATTATTTATGTATAGTCTTAGTATGATGGCTATACAGTGTCTAATGTATAGTCTACGTGATGACGGCTATTATTATTATTCATAGAAATAGCTGTTTCTTTGTATATTATTATTATATATTTTTTATAAATCATTGTGAATAAAATAAATTTGATAACTTTGTAAAGTAGTTTTTTTATTTTTTTTTGTCAATAAAAAATCATATTAAAAACGTATACCCGAATAATTATTTTCTTTATAACTCGAATAGAACTTAAAATTAATATTTTTATAATAAGGAGCTTCGTTCCTATCCGGTGTCCCACGACACCACGTCATATCTTTTTTATTATTATTTATTTTCTTCACCGTTAGAGAAATTCTTAATTTTCATATTAACAGATTATAGTTTGTTAGAAATTTGAGAACTAAAGTAATTATGCCTATGATAGAATTAATGAAAGAATTTAATGGAACTACTCCAATCATCTAAATATGACGCGAACACACTCCAATACGTCACATGCTAAATAAACACAGAGAGCGTGTTTGGATTGAGAAAAAAGACCACAAATCAAATTCAGTTTTCGAGGCCTACGAAAATATTTGAACAACAAAACTGCGCTGGCGAACAGAACAGAAATTCAATTTGTGCCCGAACAAAAACTAGGTGACCGTTCCTCTATTTCGGAGGAAAACAAATGGCCCCATTTTCGTACGTGAGCTTAGTTTTCAAACGCTTCTTAACCACCATACTGTCAAGTGCTCCAGCATCACTAAATACCAGATAGACTGTGTGTTTGTCTGCAGATCTGGGTTTTTTTTTTTTTTTTTTTTTATTGCTTAGATGAGTGGACGAGCTCACAGCCCACCTGGTATTAAGTGGTTACTGGAGCCCATAGACATCTACAACGTAAATGCGCCACCCACCTTGAGATATAAGTTCTAAGGTCTCAAGTAAGTTACAACGGCTGCCCCACCCTTCAAACCGAAACGCATTACTGCTTCACGGCAGAAATAGGCAGGGCGGTAAAAAAAGGTTAGTTCTTGGTCAACACATAGTAAGTATATGACGGCGCCAGTTATGGCTGAGCGGCAGATTCCGTCATCATTAATATTCGGTTGAACTTAGTTTATTGCAATAAAAGTCAATAGAACCTTTTGAATAATAATTATTGAAACTCTCAACACATAATTTTCACAATCCACAGTTTCGCTTCAACTGACCGACTGACAGACTGCCTGAGACGACTCTGTCCACGTACCGCCATTTTATACTCTGGCGTTACGGCGTCTACCCTACATTTTTGTGATATTTATCAAAACAACATTTGATCATTTAAAATAATAATCAAAACAATGTCTTAATATTACTAAAGTCGTTATCCACGACATTTATATTGGAAATGTGATAATGTTTTCAAGCGATTTGGAAATCTGCAAAAATGTGACCTTAAAAGGATTAAAAAAACCAGCGATAAACCTCAAGTGGAAGTTAAAAACGGNACCCTACATTTTTGTGATATTTATCAAAACAACATTTGATCATTTAAAATAATAATCAAAACAATGTCTTAATATTACTAAAGTCGTTATCCACGACATTTATATTGGAAATGTGATAATGTTTTCAAGCGATTTGGAAATCTGCAAAAATGTGACCTTAAAAGGATTAAAAAAACCAGCGATAAACCTCAAGTGGAAGTTAAAAACGGAAACTCTTTCAATAAAAGGTTATAATAATTCAAATAAACTGTTTTATAATTAATGAACGAAACACTATTCTTCGAACTACGAAAAATTCCTGTATCGTTACAAATTAAATTTCAGAGCCAATGGCAACACTTTTGTCGGGGGCAGGCAAACAAAAACCGTTTTAAAGTCAACACAATCAACGTCGGAATTCCTCCAACGCTGCATCGTTTGAATTTCACACATCAAAAATTCCCGAGCTGAACCCACGCAACGGTGAAAATAATTAATTTCACCCAAAATCCATTATAGTTGAGTGCTTTTCCGTGAAACAGGTAACAATAACTTGGCCGCTCTTTAATAAACATGCAATAGGTCCTGTTCATTAGTGCACAAAGATTCATTGTAGCACTATTTCCCGTCAAGTAATTTACCTATTCTAAAACGGTGATAGAAATGGTTTCAGAACATCCTAATTAGATTATTTCTGACTGCTCATTCTAAATTAGTTACTTTTTTAGTTTGAACCTTGCGTAAAAACTACGTAAATGTCAATATGTTCCTGTTTCGATTCTTTGTCTTCTTTTGTGGTATGCTGGTAAACTCTGGTAAGCTCATCAACGAGCTCTTTATACATGCTTTTTTCCTAAACGATAATCTGGGTCTTGAATCGATCCTGAAACACTTGAAGTTACCGTCGGAAAGGTACTTCGATAAGGCAGCGGATCACGATAATCGCCTTATGGTTGCCACCGCTGCGACTTCTGCTCGCGCAGTAGCCAATCACCGTCGATTTATGATGATATGATTTTCAAAAGCTTTTTGTGTTTAAGAACACGTGATCGATAAAACATGTTTGTGCACTAGATAATAATTATGGGGACGAGCTCATAGACCACCTGTTGTCAAGTGGATATTGGAGGCCAGATATTCCACTACGCTATACAAAATCGTAAATTGAACTTACTTCGATAGGTTTCACATAAATTACCATGTTCTGAAGAGGTAGGAAGCGTCTGGTATACCTGGTATCCGTATCTCGAAGGCACGTGGTAATTCCAAAATTTCGTTATTGCTACCGCAAAGATTAGTACCGAAGTCAACCTTTTTGTCGATTCAATGATTCACTTTTGCAAGGACTTTCCTGTCTCATGAAGAAAAGTGGATAAACATAGGCTGCACTACTGCCACTTCGTATTATTCCTGATTCCAGCTTAAAAGTCGGGATAGATGATACACAATAGAAATCCAATTTATAGGTATCTGAAGATAAGTGACGTCATTCAGGTTTGCTAAGACTATATGCTGCGACTATAAAGAGCACTCTAATATCTGAGAGGAACGTTTTTGGCCGAAAAATTCGGGTTCGGATATATGAATAAGAATAGCTAACGGTAACATCCCCGAATTCTCAATAGCCTTACCCTTGTCGTTACCACTTCCACATGTTGCGGCTCTGCGCTTATAAATTTAACCTCACAAAGGCCGTAGCTATCCGCAGTACAGAGCTTGGGGCTCGTGGAGTGTGGCTCAAAGAGAGATCGCGATAACGCGCGACCAGTCGTGGTTCCGGGGAGGGCGGTATGCAACATTAGCCAATCTCTGGAATCTAGGAAAGTTAATTTGTAATATTACCGCTCCGGTAAGTGGATTTCAGGAGCTGAGTCTTTAATTAATTTATTTCATTTTCTTCAGATTTTGCATCCATATTAAATTCATTAACATTTCATATAGTATACCAGAATTAAATAAAAACAATGACTACAATCTCGGAATAGAACAAAAGCAATAATAATAATATAACAAAAAATCAAATAATAATAATAACAAAACAAAAACTCAAAATTAACGTCAAAACTACCTTAACCTAAGGGTTGGTTTGGATCCAGAGTGCTCAACATGCACACGTGTCCAGTGTTGCATTATTGGGCAGTCCAGATCCATCCTTGAGGCGAACAGCCGCAGGTAGCTGATGCGACTGACCCGCACGCGGCGAAGGAAGCAATTCGTTTACGAATGATTGCTACGAAGCATCTATTCGCGCATTCGCAAACATCCCTGACGCACCGCAGTGACGTATTAAATGCACTCGTGGCCATAAAGTTCATTATAGGGTATTTTTTTGTTACTGTCCTAACTGTCCATCACGTTTACACTATTAAATTAACTAAAGTAAAACGCGTAAAAAACATAAGCTGCGGTTGGGATTTAAATAAAATGGACGAATATCAATAATGTTCTTAAAGCATAATAATAATAATGTGCTGTGTCAATATAAATTGAAAATTGAGAATGGGTAGAATTGATGAATTTTAAATAAATCTGATTGATCGATAGACGGATTAATTTATAATATTATCTATATTGATAATTGAGGATTAATAGATAATTGATATACGGATAAGTTTTCATTTCACTTATTATTAAGTAATCAAAATATCGAAAACCGTGAACATAATGAGAATTCCATCAATCTTAAGACAAGACATCGAAAACTAATGTACAGTGTACCGTATGTATAGTTTACCCTATGTATAGTGTGTGTTTGAACTCGAACGAATGAATGTTTCTCTGATCCCACGCAATTTAATTAAAATCTTCAACCCGAGTAAAAACAGAATTTGGCCGAATCACCGCCGAAGCACCGCCGCACGGCATTTTAATCGCCGAAGCGCCGCCGCACTATGACTGTGACGATTTGAATTTTTTTTTGATAGCCGAAGCACCGCCGCACTATAGCCGCGACTGTTTAATAAGACTGGGTTCGCTGCACTACCGTTGCACTACAGCAGTGACATATCATTCTCATATACATACATATGTGTGTGTGTGTGAATATAAAGGTTTTTTACGTCCAGTGTTTATTAAATGTATAAACGTAAAAAATTCAAAACGTTCGGCTATGCTTCGGCTGTGGTGCGGCGGTGCTGGGAGATTTCTTTCGAAGCGTGCGGCGGAATTTTCCGCCAAATGGCGGTGGTGCGGCGGTGGTTCAGCGTTGTGGTGCGGACACCGTGGAGCGGTGGTTCGTCGATAGGCTTGAAATTTTTTTTTTATCAAAAAATTCTAATTTCTCTTTTACTCGGGAAACTCTTGTCGAAATAAACTATTTCCAAAAGCCCGTCTGCCCCCTCAAATTACATGACGTACATTTTAGACAAACAAGGCGATCAAATAAAGATCGCATTAGAACGAGGAGGTCCCATAATATTGAGAAATGTCTCATGTTGTATAACACCGACCATCCGCTGTCCGCCCTCTCATATAACGTAATGGCCGCCGGCTAAATCTTCACATAGTGTTATACGGCAGTCTCAGTCAATAGAAGCTCTCACATTTTAAGCCGCAGTAGTATTCTATTTGTTCCTTTTCGTATAAAAGCATAATGAATAATTTATAGTATATTTTAATAGCACTTTTGTATTAATATGAAAAGTAATTCTATAAAATAATACTCGGATTGGTTGCGGGACTGCAATGTTTAGTTTATAAAATTGAAATAAAAAATAGGATACTAAATTAAAAATAACGTTACTCGGGTAACGGTAATATGTTGCCATAAAAATATAAATCAATTATTAGCATTTAACAATATTTTTAGATATTCCATTCGATGTGACAAACACATTTTTAAGGTTAACTTTTTACTGAGCCAAGATCTCTGAAGGAATAAATAATAAATAAATAAAAAACAGCACAATAACAAATAAATTGTTATTTATTCCGACGCTAAAATCTTAAATCAAAATTTGTATACCCATAGCAATTTGGCCAATGCTACGATCATCACCCAAAGTAGTGGAGACAGTGTTCTTCCGCTGTTGTTTAAGTACCCAAATCTTCTGCCCTGATGGATTAATTCCAGCACAGAATCCATTGTTTCTTGACTATTGGGCAGAATCTGCTCTGGCGGCAGCAGGAAACCGTATTGGCCTCTATCGCGAGACTCGTAACAGTACACGAGTGGAACGTTTAAGTCCTCTTTAACCCAATCAATGCTACCTCCAGTAGCGAGGTCTGGAAAATAAAAATAAAATGATCCTGTATCAAATATAGGACATTAGGTAGTTACCAGACGTGTTAAAGTAACCAAATGCCTGAACGAAACAATTTTGCGTACCAACTCACGGCCTGAGTTTTAAGTGGTCATTGGGGCCCATTAACATAGCATCATGAATGCCCTTATTCACCTTGAGACATGTAGTCAAGGTTCCACTCTTCAAACTCGAAGCTGAAACAGCTAAAAGTTACCTTAAAAAATACCTATCACGTCGTAAATGAATAGCTTCCTAAAATACATATATCGATAAAAAGACCTATTAAGAATATAAAGACCTATTAAGAATCTGTTAATTTTCGTAGTAACTGGTATATGTATAAACGTATTACCATCCTGCCTAATCCAGCTTAACGGGTACAGCTGCTCTCAAAGCAGAAATATGAGACTAAATAGAAAATGTGGGATATGAATTCGTTTGGTTAACTATAACAATAAAATATATATTTGTAACTAACAAAAAAAATTTTTAATGTGCCCTAAGTAAGTCATTGCGGATCCGCCCGATCCATTAACGGTGCTTTTAGGTAACACAAGCACCGGTCACCGTCCTCATCGAACCCGTCGCTTGCGACGAAGGGCTCGATGTGTGAATTAACCCATAGACACAGCCCACTGAGTTCCTCGCCGGATCTTCTCAGTGGGTCGCGTTTCCGTTCCGGGGGTAGATTCTGCGAAGCATTGCTTTTGCTAGGGCCAGTGTTAGCAACACTCCCGGTTTGAAACTCATGAGCTCACCTAGACGTCAAGGAAAACCGAAATAGCCTCTCAAGGCTATTAATTAGTATAGGTTGGAAAAATTTTTGATGAAAAGTTTTTACCAATAAAGAACCGAACAGTTGTCTGAAAACATTTAGGCTTCACCCATCCCAAACGATTTTTTTTTCGCGTTTCTTAAATTTTTAATAGATCGAGTTTTACTCACAGATCGCCTCAGCTATATTCCCGGTCCTGTAGAGAGTTCCAAATCTGACAGACAAAGCTCCCATGGCGCGTCTTCCGATGTTTATCTGCAATAAATAATGAAATTTTTTAAATATTTGACGTCCGTCAGTCTGGAATCTTTGTTATGGTTACGGGAATTTGTACATTTGGTATTGTAATCGAAATAGGTATATTAATTAAAAAGATCGAATAATGTGGTATTTTCACCAGTAAAGCTATACTGGTGCTGTTTTATGCATGGGCGAACGGGGTCATCCATTGATGGAAGAAGCCTATCTTATGGTAGATACGATAAAGTTTTGATGCGTCTGCAACCTAATTTGTTCGTCATTTGACAAAACTGCTATTAGGATTCTGAGACATGAATCAATTTTACTAAATACAAATATACCGCCATCAAAATTTAAGCATAAAATATTCAATGATTTTGACACTTCGCTCTGATCTCAACATAGGTAGTAGGGTGCTAGTTAGCTTAGGTGCTAGTTAAAAATAGGGTACAATATTAGCAGGTTGATGAAATTAATTTGTGGACACATGGACACAGTTGCCAACTATCGCTAAAATGCTTTCTATATGAGGCTGGTGCGAACTATGTCCTCAGTTTTATGGAAACCATATCACTACTTACTTAACAAGGGTACCAATTTATCGAATGAAAAACGTTTTCGACAAATGTTCACGAATGACTTCCACGGTAAAAGAATAACATTGTGTAATCAAAATGAAACTAGTAAAAAATTTCATAATTAGGTACTGGCTGTAGGACGTCTGGTGAACCCGGAGGAGTAGGTACCACTACCCTGACCATTTATGTCGCATTAAGTTAAGTGTTTACCGGAACATATAGACACTACAACGTAAATGCCGCCACCCACCTCGAGACATGAGTTCAATGGNGTTTTATGGAAACCATATCACTACTTACTTAACAAGGGTACCAATTTATCGAATGAAAAACGTTTTCGACAAATGTTCACGAATGACTTCCACGGTAAAAGAATAACATTGTGTAATCAAAATGAAACTAGTAAAAAATTTCATAATTAGGTACTGGCTGTAGGACGTCTGGTGAACCCGGAGGAGTAGGTACCACTACCCTGACCATTTATGTCGCATTAAGTTAAGTGTTTACCGGAACATATAGACACTACAACGTGAATGCCGCCACCCACCTCGAGACATGAGTTCAATTGTCTCAGTTTTTATAGTACAGCACAACGAAACGCATTATTACTTCACGGCAGAAAACGGCAGAGTGGTGGTACCTACCCGTGCGGACTCACAAGATAAGCTATAACCAGTGCCGGATAATTGTCTATAACTTTAAATGTCTACGTAAAATTTGTTACATGTGATCGATAATCCTTCAAAAATCGTAGGCACCATGAATTAATCTTATCTCGTATTCAATTAATATTTTATCTAACTAAATGATATTTTATTGTTAAACGCTGTCTGGTATTTTATCTAAAGGAAATGGAATTTATTTATCCGCTATTATGTACTTTACACATAAATAATGGTATTTTGTTATCGAATACCTATACGTTTTTTGTAAATATATATATTTTTTTTTTATTGAAGAGTATTAAGTTTAGCAAAATACCACCTTACTGTACTACTGTATTCTATTGACTTCTATATCATTGATTATAGCTTGCAAGGCGTTTAAATATCCTCATTTCTGACTAGCTGACCCGGCAGACAAGGAATTTTCGTATTTATCTACCTTTTAAACCTTCCGTGGACTTCTACAAATAATTCAAGACCAAAATTAGCCAAATCGGTCCAGCCGTTCTCGAGTTTTAGCGACACTAACGAACAGCAATTATTTTTTATATAAATAGATTACCAATCCGCGAGTAGCCGGAAGCCTTACGCTACGAGGGATAAGTAGGGTAAAAATTAAGAATCATTCGTCGTTTATTGTCAGGGACAATATTTACCTACAAAATGTTAGGGTAATATGAATCAGTTTTGCTGTATCGCTAATATTGCTGATGTATGTAAGTTATAATAACTACTCCAAAAATGTATCACAGGCCTGTGTGGACATGTACTTATTTATAAAACCTCAACTATTTCATTACTACCCTCGCAATTGCGAAAATAAAATTCACATCTTTTATGTTCAGCTACCTTTATTTGTAGAGCACGAATATAAGATTATTGAAAAAGACCATATTTAAATCATTATCTATTATCTATATATGAAAAAATTAATTGCTGTTCGTTAGTTTTTTTTTTTTTTTTTTTTTTTTTTTTTTTTTTTTTTTTTTTTTTTTTTTTTTTTTATGGTTGAAAGTTTACTGGTGGCCCGAAGGCCTTTCCAGTTTCACCAGGACAGGTGGGCGAGCAAAGGCTCAGCCAAGAGGGGTGGGATTTGCTAACAACTGCCCGAGCGCCTCCGA
>NW_021011519.1:358018-399624 GCF_003987935.1 Bombyx mandarina | reverse complement strand
TTTTTTTTTTAGTTTATTTTATACAAAAGCTTAGGTCTTTTATATTTTATCGATTGAGGCACTACGAAGTCTGCCGGGTCAGCTAGTAATGTATAATTAAAAGTACTACTTACTGCGTCGTGGTAATTGGCGTACGGAGCTGTTGAGTTTCCGAACGGAATCAGAAGAAGTTCTCCAAACGAATGGAAAGAGAGATACATATCGATTCTGTCTCCAAGGCTCCTCAAATACGTCGATAATGATCTGCTCTCGGGTTCAGAAAACGGTCCTGGACCGGCGTAGGTGTCAGTAGCTGGATTGGTGCTGGCTCCACTGACTGTTATTTTTGTAGATATTAATTATTGAAAGCGATGTAAAAATCCACGACATCTAGCAGCCATATTATTTTCGAATAATCATATAAATTAAATTAAATTCACTTATAATTATAACCTGATCAAGGAGTTTTCCGCACGCCTCATCGATGCCTCAAGGGATCCAAGGGCTGGCGCGCATTTCGGACAAAGGTTGAGCCTGGCCATTTAACGGGGAAATGCCGTCAGCCTCTTGAGCACCCTACCATATGAGCGCAGCGATTTGGGGTCGATTTTTTACATTATCGAGTTTTATTTTGAATTTGGTATAAGTATATATTTGAAGTAGTTTATTTAGTAGTTTTAAACTATTCTGATAATTGAAATAAAATATTCTAGATTAAAAAAAAAAGTTATACCTACACTTGTTTAAATAATTAAATGCTACCAATACTATTCGATGCGTCATTAATCAGCACAACTCAGTTAACTGCTAGTCTAATGCGACTCAGATTTACAAATCTTTCTAGATTAACATTGACATATATGCTGAAAAGACCGCAGTAATTGCATATCTGATGGCTTTTGAGATCGTTTGCTTGGCCATCCCAAAAACCATAATTATTCTCTATAATTATTATCTAGTCTATATTAAAGTCTTGTAAACGTCCAATATAAGTTGGCAGTTCAATAAACTTACCGAGCCAATTGCTGTTCCAATTTCTGTTCAAATCGACACCGAAGAAGTTGCCGATAGGACGCCTGTTCTTACGCCACATACGGAACTAAAAGAATAGAAATCTATAGATGCTATTTTTGTGTACCTTAGTTTTATTGGTTGAACAATACAAATTTATAGATTTACTTAAAGTCCTCATTTTTATGTCAATTATCAGTCCCCTCATTATCTCGATAGTGAATTCTTGCATAGTAGTTATATTTTAATCATTTTATTCATGAAACTTTCGTGAATTTTTCATGCGTACTGTCATTCACCATTTATTCTTTCATAGAATTTGTATTCATTTAAACTTAAAAGTCGTCACGTCTAATTATATATGTTAGAAACAATTACTTACATTAGTATGACTCCATACATAGCCATCAGGATTGGTCACTGGAAAGATATACCAGTCAAAATCACGAGCAGCTGCTCTCGTCTCTGGGTTAGTACTGGTAAGTAGCTCATTAGCAATGAAGCAGACGGTAGCTGGCGATATCCATTCTCTGGCATGTAGGCCCCCTTCCAAGAATATAATCTTTCTACCGCTGCCGTGAGATATTCTGAAACCTTCGATTTCTCGACCCTCGTAACTGACGCCTCCAACTAATTTCGTCACTTCCGAATAAGTTCGGACTAAATCATTGATCCAGGCATTGATTCCTTCTAAATTGTAGTAAGTATCAAATCGCATGCTCGGTGTGCGTCCTCTTGTGTAAGGGCTAACTGTCTCTTTATCAATAGCCCTGGAAAACCGAATTTATTGTATTTTAACCAGTACTCTTTCGCTTTCTCGCCTTTATTTACATTTTACGTCAATAAGAATACCTTGCTACCTTGTAAATCTCAGGCCTAATATTTCCAAGGGTTGTTTTTTTACTGTCATCAGTAGTAGATCTATGCTTGTCTACTATACAATCATCGAACCATCAAATATTGCTAATTAGAAACATATGCATACTTACTCTTGAATATTGGACATGACAATCTCATAATTAATTCCATTGCTCTTTAGAAAATTATCCAAATCAATTTTGTTCTCAGGTTTGCTCATGATATTCACGAATTCGGCTTTGATACCAGGACTTGACCAGAAATCGAATCTTAAATCGTTATCTTGAAGGTTCTGTAGTATTTCGATCTGTCGTTCATTTTCTGGTAGAACTTTGAATAAAGTATAATTATCGAATCTAAACTTTTCACTCAAAACGACTGGGGCGAGTAAAAGAAAACTAAAATTAAATAAAAAACGCATTTTTTTGACACTAGCTAGTATATTACGTTGACGATAAGTTACACACAACTAAAATCCAAAACAGTATCAACATTTATGTTGAAAATTTGATGGATCTATAGTGAATTATAATGATACTTAAACGTGGGTAAAAAAAACAATGATAACAATTTTAAATAATCTTATCGATAAAACGGATAAAAACAACCGCTTTGATACTTGTTCGTTTATACTTTTAATTTATTTACCTATAAGGAACATGCTCTGAGGAATTGTTCGAGATGATACCAGCATCCCGTTTTTACCATCGCACCGCCCGCCACCGGAGTAGAGTTCATCCATACTACCTGGAGCCGCTGCGGTCATCCACAGTGCGTTTCCAGAGATCTTTTTTGCCACGTACCATCCGGCTATGGAATGAGCTCCCCTCCACGGTGTTTCCCGAGCGCTATGACATGTACTTCTTCAAACGAGGGTTGTGAAGAGTATTAAGCGGTAGGCAGCGGCTTGGCTCTGCCCCTGGCATTGCTGAAGTCCATGGGCGACGGTAACCACTCACCATCAGGTGGGCCGTATGCCCGTCTGCCTACAAAGGCAATAAAAAAATATATATTTTGCTACATCATTATTTATTAAAATATTATGTAGTAGAAGTTAAACAAGTAAACAGTGCTAAAAAATTCACGAAATGCTTTTAATTTATATGAAATTAAGATTGCAAAAATTCTTTTGCTTGTGCATTTTTGTTTGATACGTTCTACGAATCTAATCTTTCTGTCGAAAAATATGCAGTTTCCGCTCTTAGCGAATTACATTAATTATTATTAAATTTTTAATTAACTCGTTTCGACCAAGAATAATGCACTTTAGTGGAATGTTTCAAAACTTGTTGGAACAGACGTGATTATTATTAAAATACACATAACCTTCCTATTAGTGGAAGAGTTCACAACAATGCACTTTTATGCCTGGTATCCTATCCACACTATTCATATTACTGTATTATATTGTGTTCAATTAAAAAAAAATGTTGGTGTTTTGTATGTATATTTTTTTGGAAAAAGAACATAATAATATATGAATAATGTACATGGGTGACTAGGTATAGAAGTTTATATAGAAGTGAATATACATAACAGATATTTCAAAATTAAAATAGTACAAATGTCATGTCTACTAAATACAAAACGCATTGGATGTTACAAATTAATTGAAATACAATAATGATTTATCTTGATTACAAATAATCACACCTAAACTAGAGAAACCGTCGAAATCAGAAATTAATTAACAAAAATGTCAGACGGGACTCAGACTCGTAACTTTTTTGGTGAATTTTGATTGCTAGGTTAATAAACATCACACAACAGATTTAACAACGAAAAGCAGTAGTGGAGTTAAAAATGATAATTTTAGTCCGTTTCCGCTGTTCATGTATCCGAATCTCTTGGCTTGGTGGATGAGGTCGATTATAGAGTCCATTGTCTCTTCGCTGGTGGGCAAGATCTGATCAGGAGGCAGGAGATGACCGAAAGTTCCCCTGTCACGGAGCTCGTATATGTAGACTAAGGGGACGTCAAGGAACTCTTTGACCCAATCTGCGCTGCTTCCTGTTGCATGGTCTGATAAACGAAGAGTTACTATTATAATAATACTAGCTTTTGCCCGCGGCTTCGTCCGCGTGGAATACTTACTTTGGTATAACGCTAAATTTTACCCGCGACTTCATTTACGTAGAAGTAAGTGTATTTTTGAATAATAAAATGTTAAGGAGCTATTTAAGTGGTCTTAGCGTGATGTTATAAAGAGCCTATAGCCTTCCTCAATAAATAAGCTATCTGACACTGAAAGAATTTTTCAAATCGGACCAGTAGTTCCTGAGATTAGGGCGTTCAAAAAAACAAACTCTTCAGCTTTATAACATTAGTATAGATTATGTTATTCCTGATAAAAATAATAATTGAGAGCCGTAATAATTCAAGATAGCTAGTTGTTGTTTTGTATCGGGTAATTATTAGGATCTCGATTATTATCTATATCATTAAAATATTGAATGCTAATTCAACAATTCGTAATGGCTTCCAATATGCCAGTATTCAGGATAGAGGAGGAATAATAATAATAACTAATAACTGGGAACAAATCACACACGGTCATCCGTTTCCGATTTAGGATTCACCGTTTTATTTGTACCAGATACTGATAAACATATTGATATACGTTTACTTATATACATAAGGTGATTTAATCCGAAGAGAGTAAGTTGATGTACATAATAATATGTGCGTATGGTGTTGCTTTTGTTTTTTTGGGTAAACTAAAATTTCTAAATTTCTCTTTTTTTTTTCTTTGTTATTATCTACTTATATGTGATTTTGATGATAGAAACATGTTTGGATATTGTTTTAGCAATTTTTTTAAATATGATTTGTTTCTTTTGTACTGTTGGTTTCCCAATTTTTTTTTTTTGTTTTGTGCTGTCGGTTTCTCAAATAAATAAATAAAATAAAATATACCAATCACTGATCAGTGAAAACTAATTTTACTGTTTAGGCTCGCGTTTTTATTTTTATTATAGTATATCCAGCTATAGTTTTCCGTGACCACAAAAGTATTTTTAAGTTCGTCCACGACCCGCGAATTTCTAGATTGTATTATTAATTACTCACATATGGCTTCAGCTATGTTTCCTGTTGTATATTCTGTACCGTATCTCACGGATAAAGCTCCCATCGCACGCCTTCCAATATTCACCTGCATAAAAGAAAAAACTTCAATAATCTATTTATAAAGGAAAAAAAAAGTTGCTATTCGATGGCTCCAAGCTAAGATTTTTTCCTGTGTAATGACACAGTCTTCTGTGTAATGTCGAACACTCATACAAGACAAGGATCAGTTAAATCCACATCCTGAATATGAAAATTTTATCACACTGATACTGAGTCTGACCAGGGAATGATCGAGGACGTCTTGGTATAACTATGTAGTAAGTTCAAGCACTCAAACACTTAAGAATTTCATATATATCATAGTATAAATTGACAAAATTATAACGGATTATTATTATAAGATTTTACCATCCAATCAGTTATAATCCATCGTTTTTCTTTTCATTAGTTTCGTTCATTTTTCTATTTATTAACTGAGATCGGCTGACCAACTTGTGGCCAACTTAGAGTTAATTAGTTGCCATAATCCCCTAACTTGTAACGTCTATGATTTAGAGGAACAAGAGAAGAAAAACCGGTACATGCAATATACTAGAGTTCGAACCCGTGGCTCAAAGCGGGTGGTGGAATTTCTGTTCTTAATAACTACATAGGTCATAATCTCAGCTATCTATCCAGTAAAACTAACTAAGCTTCTAAGCACTTACCACATCATAATAATTTGCCAAAGGCTGAGTTGTGTTACCAAAAGGTACCAACAAGAGCTGGCCAGAGGAATGCATAGACAGGTATATATCAATTTTATTTCCGATAGCCGTTATGTATGTGGAAAGAGTGCGGGTCTCTGGTTCCGAGAATGGTCCAAGGCCAGCGTAGTTATTTGAAGACGGGTTAGTACTGGAGCCTTTAACTGAAATAGGGAAAAATAAGGATAAATTATCAAAGTAACAGAAAATCACACTAAAAAGTTAAAAAATCTTCTACTGCTTTCTTTGTATATACATCTGATTCCCGATTCATAGGTACACTCATAGTAACCACCAAGAGTTCAGTTTAAAAACAATTACAAGCCTCTACTATATTTGATTTTAATGCCATAAAACACTGTGTGCTACTAATCGATCTTAAGCTTCGGCTGGTAGCCCACTGAGTTTCTCGCCGGATCTTCTCAGTGGGTCGCGTTTCCGATCCGGTGGTAGATTCTGCGAAGCACTGCTCTTGCTAGGGTCAGTGTTAGCAACTCTCCGGTTGAGCCCCGCGAGCTCACCTACAAACGTTAGGGTGAAGCTGAAATAGCCTCTCAAGGCTATCAGCATAGGTAGGAAAAAAAAAAGCTCCGGCTGGCATTTCAATTCCTATGCTACTGTTCCAACCTCATGACTTTATGGGTTTCGGTGGACGTTAAAGATCAGGTGTATCTAAAGCTCGTCTACTTCTCCACGTAAAGCTCTGAGTATATTTAAATAAGATATCAAGACACTTTTTATTGCAAGTATGACTTAGTTGTGCCTTGAATATGACTGATTTGTATGACTAGCGTTAACTACGTCGCGTACCATGGAAGACTCGCTTAAATGATCACAATTTTATATTGTACATTGTGTTCTTTCAGCATGGTTGAGTCGTCACCCCATTCCAGGCTGATTGACAGCGTGGGATATATACCGAAATATATGGTGCAAAACTTTGTTCGTCCTTCATATTATTTCATCAATAATTTTCATTTCATTAATAAAGTTTTGTCTATTGTCTTAATATACTATGCCCTATTCCTTACTAAATCAATCAATAAATGAATATTAAGTTAATCACATACCTAACCAGTTACTGTTCCAGTTTCTATTTAAATCAATACCGAATTCTGTACCGACTGGCTTTCTGTTTTTTCGCCACAGTCTAAACTAAAAAAAAATACAAAAAATAATAAATTAGTTATTTGATAAATATACTCCAAAATACCAAGTATTTGCCTAAATTGCTTATATTTTCAATAAAAACTCTTCAACATCCTTCAATTTGTTACGCAGAGTGACTAAAACTACTTATACATTGTAGAACCATGTTAGGTTGTAGATAAAAGGTAAAAGGTAGATATTTCTAACATTATTATTAACAAAAAGGTAGAAATAAAATAAATTATACTATATTACAATTTAGTTTAAGCATATGGTTATTGAAATTTAAATGAAATATGTATATCAATTCCACTCTAATTACTTGAAGATTTAAAGACAATGTTGTCTTGCATTTCAAGTTCTCACTCAATGCGCCTGTTCAACCGTATGTTTTTCTGTGAATCAGAAACTAAAACCATATGCTGTAGATGACAGGTGAAAATGGACTGAAGGAAAATTAAGTGATAAAGATTATGACTTGCACTAAGCATTAAAAAAAAAATTTGATGGAAACATACACTGTCAATCGAAACCATTCCTTTAATGTGGTTTTAAAAATCATTCATATATAGAATACATAAAATAACAAATTACCACATATTTCTTATACAAGTAATATTATATAAACACTTATTTCCATATACACTTACATCAGTGTGTGTCCAAACATACCCATCTGGGTTCGTCACAGGGAATATATACCAGTCGAAATCTCTTGCTGCTGCTCTTGTCTCTGGATCGTTACTAGTTAGCAACTGGATAGTGATATAGCATACTGTAGCTGGAGTGATCCATTCTCTAGCATGAATACCGCTTTCGATAAACACTATCCTTCTACCGGGCCCATGGGATATTTTCAATCCCTTAATTTCTCGACCTGAGTTTAATTTGATTTTATTTACAAGAGTATTATTTACTCGTCTAGTAAGAGACTCATAGTCACAGGTAAAGTGGAAGGAAGACTATCCAGAGGTTGGAGCTAAAAAAGATGGAGTGACCAAGTGTCCGAGCATCTGGACCACGCACTTCACTGTGCCACTGACCGACATAAGTGGCTACAAATTATAAAAAAAGGTCACAGGCCGGCGCATCACAATGCTCAGCAATGAGCGATCGACTGAAGAAGCAGAAGTTTAGTAAGATAGAGAATAGGGAAGACTTACAAAAAGATTATTTAAAATTAGCTGCAAAAACTATAACTAAGTAATAATTATAATTTAGAGATATTTTTTCAGGAAACTATTTAATTATGTTACAAATATTTCTAGACGCAAATATCAATGTCTCATTATTATTATTATAAAGTCGTGGTGACCTAAAGGATAAGACTTCCGATGCATTCGTGTCTGGCGATGCACCGGTGTTCGAATCCTGCAGGTGGGTACCATTTTTTCTAATGAAATACGTACTTAACCAATGTTCACGATTGACTTCCACGGTGAAGGAATAACATCGTGTAATAAAAATCAAACCCATAAAATTATAATTAGCGTAATTACTGGTGGTAGGATCTCTTGTGAGTCTGCACGAGTAGGTACCACCGTCCTGCCTATTTCTGCCGTGAAGCAGTATGTGTTTCAGTTTGAAGGGTGAGGCAGCCGTTGTAACTATACTAAGACCTTAGAACTTATGTCTCAAGGCGGGTGGCGCATTTACATTGGGCTCCAGTAACCACTTAACACCAGGTGGGCTATGAGCTCGTCCAGCCATCTAAGCAATAAAAAAATTAATAAAATTTGAAATGCTTTGTCTGTCTTAATAATGAGACCATCTCAGCTTAATAATTCTACTCCTAATTTTGGATAATTTTGCCATAGGATCAATATTCCTAGTTTGAGCACATATCATGCGACGAATAATTTGATACCACTGATCAAAAGAGCTACTGTTATATATAGTATATTGTAGCCTCTAAAGCCATTATGTGTAGGCTGCATCATGGACACGATCATCATTAGGTTAATACAATTAAGATTTCCATTTCACGATAGGATTAGTTCATTGATCGAATTCGGACGTTTCTGTTCACGTATTAAATCTGTGACTTAGAGAAGTAGCTTTTTAGGAGCAGAATTGAGTTGCTAAGTCATCTATTTATGCAAAACAAATACCTTCATATGAAGTACCAGCGACTTCAGTTGTAACAATATCTGGATATGTTTTTGCTAAATCATCTATCCAGGCGTATATTTCTTCCAGTTCATAATACGCATCCCATTGCATACTTCGGACATTATTGCGTGTATACTTTTTAACTGTCTGTCGGTCAATAGCTCTGAAATTTTCAACATGTTCGGTGCGGGAAATCATTTTGTACTTTAATTAATAATGGCTAATAGGACAGGCTGATACTGCCGTTTGCAACAGAGTCGTTGGGTTTGTTAGGTGGATACAAAACGGAGCGATGGTTCAAAATAATTATTTTTGTAACTTGTACATTATGTAAAAAAATATTGAAATTATATATAGCACGATGTAGATTTCAGACTTATTCCATTCACCGATTTTATTCAATAAAACTTAGTAGATGGTTTTACTTATACTTTTTAATTAAATAATAAGACTAAGTAAATTTTAAATAGCCAAAAAAAACATACAAAACGTCTAATTTTTTTGCGATAAATATAAGTATATATAATCGGTAGTATTTTAAACTAGTGATAGAATTTTATTTCGAAATAATAATAAAGTGAAGGGGAAATAAAATATAATTAGAAAAAAACTGTATTGTCTTAAGCTAACGGAAAATCATGGCTTTATCATCGCCAAGGTTCATAAGCGACATTCAAACCATACCTTCCGTCGCCTTGTATGGCAATAACATAAGATACTCACTCTTGTATGTTCTGAATAGTTGTTATAAATGCTACATTATTCTGAATTAAAATATTTTCAAGGTCTATTTTATCATGTGGTGCAGCTACTACGTTCAAATATTCAGCAGTAGGAATAGGATCGTCCCAGAAATCGAACCTTCTATCATTTTCGTACAATTCTTGCAATATCACAAAGTCACTACTATCCTTCGGTAATATTTTGTAAAGAGTATAATTATCGAATTTAAATCTTTCACTTGCCACAAAAGAACCAGTCAGAAAAAAAATGAAAAAAATTAAAATCATTTTCGTATACTGTAATTATGCTACAACCATACTAGTTGTAGCTGTTGACTGTATCTAAATAAATAAAGTTGATATTAAAAATTGTGTTAAACCATAAACTAATTGGTGCTGTAAAATAATTTGGTGCAGTAAATGTTTTTTAGGATACCTTTAGGATATAATGGAAATTTACAATCGATTTTATCATTTATCTAATTATCTAATCTTTTATTGAGACTACAACCTCATGTCTCAAGGTAGACAGTGTTGTGATTCCTAAGGCATACATATGGCATATATGTATCATCACCGGCCTGTCTTGGCTAAAATTTATTTCTTATAAGTTCATTAATTATAAAATATATTCTAAGTACCCAGATTGTTGTTGATTTGAAAAGGTTCCTAGGCCATATTGAACATATGCTTATATTAACGATATGGTAACCTTAGATGTAGTTTATGTAATTCCTTTATCCTCAACTAATGGTACCCTAGTCTTTAAGACTATAGCGGAACAAACATGTCGACTAGAATCATCACCCAATTGTTTTTCACAAACCAACGGTCATTTCTAAATAGACGACGTTTTTGTCATGGCGATACAATTTTTTTTTTTATTGCATAGATGTGTGGACGATCTCACAGCCCACCTGGTGTTAAATGATTACTGGAGTCCATAGACATCTACAACGTAAATGCGCCACCCACCTTGAGATATAAATTCTAAGGTCAGAGTATACTTACAACGGCTGTCCCATCTTTCAAACCGAAACGCATTACTCTTCACGGCAGAAATAGGTGGGACGGTGGTACCTACCCGTGCGACTCACAAGAGGTCCTACCACCAGTAAATCGGCGACCTGATTTTAGATGTATCCAGCCAAAGTTTTATTAACTTAAAGCAAAGATAATTATGGCAATTAAAAGTACCAAAAACACCTGAACCTCGTAAGCTCGTTTAAAAGTCATAAATATTTCTTCAAACGAAACAACTAATTCCAATGATGGCCACTATAAAACTTTTCCAGTACTTAATATCTTTACGATGCAACCTTTATTGATTATATGTTTTATTACCAATATTCTGGTTGTCATCGTTTTTTAATCTATTTGATTACGGAGTACAATACTGATGTATACGTGATGTTCGGCTTCGAATATTTCAAGTTAAATTTTGCCACGTGCGACAAAAATTTCTTGTCAAAGGATTACTGGTGGTAGGACTTCTTGCGAGTCCGCACGGGTAGGTACCACCGCCCCGCCTATTTCTGCCGTGAAGCAGTAATGCGTTTCGGTTTGAAGGGTGGGGCAGCCGTTGTGACTATACTGAGACCTTAGAACTATAACTCAAGGTGTGTGGCGCATTTTACGTTGTAAATGTAAGCAATAAAAAAAAAAGATGATACATTTTTTATTACTAGCTTTAAGCTGGGTATTAATTGGTTTCCAGAACCCAAATATCTCAATAACAAAGTGACCCGTAAAGTAGAAGTAAAATTTTGATTGACTCAGTGGTGCAGTAGTTAACGGTCCTGACTGTTGCGTCGAGGATCGTGGGTTCGATTCCCACATCCGGCAAACATTGTCATATGAATAGGTTTGTTTATTATATATTTTTAAAATATATTCATTGTTATTCGTTGGACTTCGGTTCCCTCTGTATTTTGTACCGTATGTTCCATGGGGAGTGCTCTGAGGAATTGTTTGAGATGATCCCACATCTCCTTTTTATTATCGCACCTCCCGCCATCGGCGCAGAGTTCATCCATATTATCTGGAGCCGCTGCGTTCATCGACAGTGCGTTTCCAGAGGTCTTTTTTGCCACGTACCATCCGGCTATGGAATGAGCTCCCCTCCACTGTGTTTCCCGAGCGCTATGACATGTCCTTCTTTAAAAGAGTCTCGTGGAGAGTATTAAGCGGTAGGCAGCGGCTTGGCTCTGTCCCTGGCATTGCTGAAGTCCATGGGCGACGGTAACCACTCACCATCAGGTGGGCCGTATGCTTGTCTGCCTACAAGGGCAATAAAAAATAATATATATATATGTATATATAATTAAAAATATATATGTAGAGACTGATAAACATTAGTCTCTGGTACCCCTAACACAGATTGAGGCCGGATGACTGTGCGTGATTTGTTCCCATTAATGATTAGTTTTTATTATGAAAAGTCAAGAGTAGATACCTCAATTGGGCTTAATGCACCCAATCTTTAAGCTGCAAAACATAACTGCGTCACAGTAACTATAAGCAGGACTGTCCGGATTAACACCAGACTCTATCAAGAGCAATTACGCAGATTAATAAATCGTCAGGATTTCATTTTTATTACACGATGCTATTCCATTATTTTATCGTGGAAGTAATTCGTGAATTGCTAAAACACTTATTGCATTAGGTAAATAGTAAGTGCCTATGTACCGGATTTCAACTCCGGTATTGCCGCAATACTCTATTCGTACTGGGCACTTTCTTATATTTTCGACCATGGACATTTCTATGGTCACGTTGAAAACTGACAAGTCACTGTTAATAAACTGGCTGCAACATTTTCGGCAGAAATTCCTAGCCCAAAAATCTCGACATGGTCTCTTTCTGTTCCTGTAGTCAAGTTTCACTTGTGCCGCGAACAAAGTGATTGGGTTGCTAATAGTTAAATAAGGTCGCAACTAGTGAATAGTCATTAGTTATAGGCTCGCGATAATCAAAGAGGTATAATCCTCCAAATCCTCCAAACCAAATATATTTGGCTAGAAAAACCGCTTGATACTAAAATTGCCAGCAAATAATCGCAATTGTCACTTAAGAAGACTGAATGAGCATCCGGTATTAAACTAATCACTGATCAAACTTTTATCACTAATGATACATGTTTCATATACGTACATTTTCAGGGTCTGACCCAGATATTTTTTTCATCTATAACAAAAAACATTGGTCCAGACTTTGACTTAAACTCGAACCCAACGCTGGCAATAATAGATGCGGTCACTAATGACCCAAACAGGTCGAAATGACCAAATACTCCAATATAATCTGCAATTAATAATAATAATAATAATTAAAAATACAGTCTGTAATTAGTATAGTCATTTTATTTTATTATGTAACTTTACAGTATGTTAATAAATTTAGCTTCCCTAATAATAGCCATTACAGAATCGAAGGTTTCCTCACAGGTTGGCAGAACCTGGTTCACGGGGAGAGTGTAGCCCCAAGACCCTGTATCACGGAGTAAGTATGCTGCAGATATAGGAGGATTAAACCTATGTTTCACCCAATCCTCAGCTGCTCCTGTATTTCCAGCTGTTGATAAAATAAATCTTAGAATGAAACATACAAGTTCGCGTTAATTTAGAAGTCGTCGTGGCCTGAAGGATAAGACGTCCGGTGCATTCGTGTTGAGCGATGCAACGGTGTTCGAATCCCGCAGGCGGTTACCAATGTTTCTAATGAAATACGTACTTGACGAATGTTCACGATTGACTTCCACGGTGAAGGAATAACATCGTGTAATAAAAATCAAACCCGCAAAATTATAAATTTGCGTAATTATTGTGGTAGGACGTCTTGTGAGTTCGCACGGGTAGGTACCACCACCCCGCGTATTTCTGCCGTGAAGCAGTAATGCATTTCGGTTTGAAGAGTGGGGCAGCCGCTGTAACTATACTGAGACCTTAGAACTTATCTCAAGGTGGGTAGCGTGTTTACGTTGTGGATATCTATGGGCTCCAGTAACCACTTAACATCAGGTGGGCAGTGAGCTCGTACACCCATCCAAACAATAAAAAAAATAAAAAAAAAATTGTATACAACTAATTTACTGGTACTGGTACTATTAGCATGTCCTCTTCTATATCAGTACTTAATCTGGTATGTTATCAATACAATGTTTGCTCTCAAGAAGAACTATCCTACAATAGAATAAAAAAACTAATTCTGTTTTCCACATAAAAGCAATAAATCGTATAATAAATCATATTATCAAACCATCGAAATTAATCGCAGCAATATTATTACGCCGGTAAGAGCAACGCCATCTATTGTCGAATAGCAGAACCCATAATCATAAGAACTAGTAAAATCGAGAACGCTCGCAAAGTACAACGCCATCTATTATCAAATAGCGGAAACCTATATCGAAACTACTCGACCTGTTAGGAATGTTCTTGATAATTCTAGGGATGTCGTATCGACTATAAAAGCGTTGCAGAGATGACGCCAAGGCAGTTAGTAATCGGATTTACTCGAAGCGAAACTGCGAACGGATTACCCGAAGCGAAGCAGAGGAAGTGAATTGAGAATTTTAAAGTCCTCTTTAAGTGTTTTAAGTGTTCTAAATGTTAATACAGCATTAATCTGTACTTCGGTAGAATTTTTATTTATCCCTAGCGTGTAATAATATTATAAACGGTAAATTCAGTTCATACTTACAGTGTACTAATCTAGAAGTGCCAGTGATGTAAAGTGTCCCGTAACGGACAGATAATGATCCCATAGCTCTCCTGCCAACAGTCAACTGGGAACAGACAGGATTATTAAATTTTCTGATTGAGTATATTTGAGATCGATCTGTGTACTAATAGTTAACGTTGATTTAAGAGGTCATCGAAGCTTTTAGACATGCCTATGTGAATGTCGAAACTGACCTTGAAATATGAGGTCGGAGTCTCACAATTAGACTATAATATTCCATCATTGTTCTACAAAATGGATTACAACTGTCAATAATAAAATTTGGTATTCATGTTGATTTAGATTTAATTTATTACTTCGACAGCTGGAGAAACTCACGCCCTCCTGGTGTTAATTGGTCACCGGAGCCCAAAGACATCAACAACGTAAATGCCGCCACCCATCTTGAGACATGAGTTTTATGTCTCAGTTTTTACAGTAAGTACAACAGCTGCCCACTCTACAAACCGAATTGCACAGATTCATGGCGGAAATAAGCAGACTTGAGATAACCTATCCATGCGGGCTCACAAGACACTCTACCGCCATTAAAGGTTTCCAATATTGATTCCAAAGGTTTTGAATTTAAAAAAAAGCTCATTTGATCAGTTAAATAAAAAGACGTACACAAATTATCACTTACCACATCCTGATAGTTATACATAGGTACAGAGCTGTGAGCAAAAGGAACTAGAAGACGTTGTCCAAACGATCTTAACGATAGGAAGCCGACCAAGTTCGGGCCGATGCCCTCGATGTAGCGCGCCAGTGATCTTGTTTCCACTTCCGAGAACGGCCCCAGACCAATGTAGTTGCTTGCTGCAGGAGTGAAACTGCCGCCGATAACTGAAAAAGCGATACACTTTTAAATGAACTTTTGAAGTCGTCGTGGACTAAAGGATAAGACGTCCGGTGCATTCGTGTTGAAGAGATGCACCGGTGTTCAAATCCCAGGCGGGTACCAATTTTTCTAATGAAATACGTACTCCACAAATGTTCACGATTGACTTCCACGGTGAAGGAATAGCATCGTGTAATAAAAATGAAACCCGTAAAATTATAATTTGCGTAATTACTGGTGGTAGGACCTCTTGTGAGTCCGTGCGAGTAGGTACCACCTTCTGCCTATTTCTGCCGTGAAGCAGTAAATAATGCGTTTGGGTTTGAAGGATGGGGCAGCTGTTGTAATTATACTTGAGACCTTAGAACTTATATCTCAAGGTGAGTGGCGCATTTACGTTGTAGATGTCTATGGGCTCCAGTAACCACTTAACACCAGCTCGTCCACCCATCTAAGCAATAAAATAAAGAAAAGACTAGTATTATCTAGTGCCTAGCGTCGTTTTCTCCTTTTTCGTTAATATTATATTTATTCTGAGTAATAATTTCCAGCTAGTGCAAGAAGTAAATAGCAATCCACAAAGCTTAGCCTTAAAATAGTATTCGTGGCGTAAAGAATAAGATGCTTGGTGTGCTCATGTGGAGTGACGGTTACGTCAATGGTCAAATCCCGCAAGCAATTACCAATTTTTCTAACAAAATGCGTACTTAAAAATGTTTACGAACGACTACCACAATGCAGGAATAACATCATGTGTTAAAAATTAAACCCGCTATTTTAATATGCATAGTTAATAAAGCAATTAAGACATAAATGTGAGATCTCAAGATGAGTGGTGGCATTCACGCTGTGTCTTTAGGAACTGATAAATACTAGATGGGCCATAGCTTCGTTAACAAGTGTAAGCAATAAAAAAACCTACATAGTCAATCTAGAAAAAACTTTATAGAATCCATAGGGAAGCAGAGATCTTTGGCTAAAGGGTTATATAATACTAATGTGAAATTAGAATTTCTTGTTAAAAGAAAAATCGTAAACACAACACAACACACGTTTTATTACTGGTGGTAGGACCTCTTGTGAGTCCGCGCGGGTAGGTACCACCGCCCTGCCTATTTCTGCCGTGAAGCAGTAATGCGTTTCGGTTTGAAGGGTGGGGCAGCCGTCGTAACTATACTGAGATCTTAGAACTTATATCTCAAGGTGGGTGGCGCATTTACGTTATAGATGTCCATGGGCTCCAGTAACCACTTAACATCAGGTGGGCTGTGAGCTCGTCCACCCATCTAAGCAATAAAAAAATTAAAAAAATGAACGCTTTCAAAATAAAACCGATAATTTTCCCTCTTACGCATTTGTGGTATTGTTAGCTTTTTATTTGGTAGCTTATATACAATTATTAGTTTAGAATCTAATAATTAATTAATTTTGACCTACAATACTCAATAGTCAGAGTAGTTATTTCTATAGGTGAAACAGCTATTTACAATTAGTTAAAATCCATCCATGACTATTACTTTAGAATTTATCCTTAAAATTCAATTCTTAACTTTGCGTTCATCAGTTAAAACACAATCCTTGATTAGATCTTAAATTAATTCAACAGAATAAAACTATTTAACAAAGATATTTTTTAACTTCTTACTTCCCCATTGTGAGTTCCAGTTTTTGGTAAGATCTACACCGATAGTGGTTCTAGTTGTAGGCCTTCTATTTTTCACCCAAAGTCTTACCTGCAATGAATACCATACAAAATTATCTCTACTATAAATAAATCTATATTATTTTCAGCATCTCGTTGGTCGAACCACAATGTAAGACTCTCATGACGTTGAGAATTTGAGAAATTTTCAGATAGATTTTTGCAGTGCAAAATATTTCAACGGGAGTAAGGTTGACTCTATAAAAGTGCTTGTTAAGTTATTTACCCAATTTTGAAATTTGCACTAAGTTCGAAGGTTGATCGTTAACCTGTGTGTTTAGTGCGAGTTTTTTAACGTTCTCGATAGCGTAAAAGTTAACTCAAATTTGTATGCAGTTGGAACAGTGCCCCTAGCGGTAAACGTGGCAAAAGTTTTTAACTCCATACAAATTGGAGTTAACTTTTACACTGTCGACAACGTTAAAAACTTAGCACTAAGCACTCTATCTATCTAAGCCGGTAAACAAAATTCAAAATCATAAACACATCCAAAATATTCAAATTCGAAATTCAAAAGTAGGCAAATTAATTCTAGATTAACGAAAAAGTCAAAACTCACAGAATCTTGGGTAAATTGATGTCCATCAGGATTGACAATAGGGAATATGTGCCACTCGAAATCCTCCGAAGCGGCTCTGGCCTCAGCGTCTGTTCCCTTGACCAGCTGATCAACTAAATAAGTGAGGACTGTCGGTGACAGCCAATCAGCTCCTACTTGTCCGCCTTCTAGCACGAAAGCCTTTTTGCCGGTGCCCCGAGCAATTTTAATACCGGTTATATTTCTACCTAGAAATCAAGTATTTCCATATATATTTATCAATTCCCGTAATTATTAGTTTTAGGGTGTATTGTAAGCCCACACGGGCATTGACCATGCTGTTGCTTAAAAGCATGAGACAACCTTATGCAACAGAATCTTCGATCTCATGATTTATAGTGGATGAAACGAATCAGCCAAATAGCAACTCGTTATTTTTGACTACCTTCATAAGATTGTCCAATTGTTACAACCGAAACAATATCGCTTCGAGTTTCAGCTAAATAGTTGAACCAGTCGTAAATATCTTCTATAGTCTGATAGTTAGTCCAAAATAGTTCCCTTGAAGATTCACGTTTTCTTCTGCTTACAACTTGAGCGTCGAATGCTCTGCAACAAAACAAATTGCTCTTGATTTATTTTAATTTCATATCTTTTACGTGTCTATTGTATGTTTTTTTTTTAATGTTAAAGTCTTATTTCTTCAATATCCTAAGTTTTCTTTCGTACATAGTTGTATTAATTTTAATGTTGTAGGTTTATAATAGTATTAATTAATTGATTACCAAACTGAAATTGAAGTCTGTCAACTGTAGTATATAGCAGCTTTTCTGCCCTTGAAATCGAAATGTTTTTTACTTCGCGGCAGAAATAGACAAACGGTAAAATGCCACCTACCTTTGCAGTATTTGAATATGTTATACCATTAGAAAATGCCCATTGACAAATGTACGCTAGTAAAATACTCAGAAAACACTACTGCCCTTTCTCTGGTGTACTCCTTAGTTGCCTATTAAGATACTAGAAAGAGATAGGGTAGAATCATTCTAGAATACCGCATATTCATATCCATCATTGTTTTCTTTAATAATAAACTTTCACGACACGTTTCATAAAGCACTTACAGGACAAAATTATTCTAATTTTACTACTTACTCTTGTATATTCTCCAACATCAATTCAGAACTGATACTCCTTTTATTTAAAGCAAGCTCAAATTCTGCCCTCATTTCAGGTGGCGCCACAACACTCACATACTCACCCACCACACTGGGCGGCTTCCAAAAATCTAAGCCATCATCAGCTTCGAACAAATCTTTTAGAAAAGCTACATGTTCTTCTCTTTCTGGTTGAACTTTATACAAAGTATAGTTATCATAACGAACCTTATCACTAAGTATTGATCCACTCAATAGACTAAGCACCAATAGTTTCGTGAACATTCTTCTAGAGTAATTGAGACACAAATGAAATAGATCTTATCGTTATGATACTAAATTTTAACATGACCAAATTAAGAGTGCATTAAGTGCAATAATACAATTGAGGCCAGGTCCTCAGGAAAGATAATATTAATATCTAATCGATATCTTATCACAGGTTATAATTTAAAATAATATCAAGTATTGTAAATCAATTAATTTAGATAATAGTAGCCGACATTATTTACGTTACAACCGCTTGTGTTGCATGCCTAAAATATACTTACTTAAATACCAGTTACGATGTTAAAACTAAAGGTAGCTTCAGATAGCTTAATTACAAACCTACGTACGTTAGCACAGGAATAATATTATAACATTAAAATATCATAAATGAGTAAATATAATGTACCTAATGAAACTATAAAAGCAAATTAAGGTACATTAATATATTATAATATTGTAATTGTAACACAAATATCCCACTAATTCGATAGGGAAATCCCCGAATAGTTGACACACCGTAATTTGCATGATATTATCATTGCAAAATCCCAGAGTATAAAAAAAAATATTTTTACGAAATTATTCAATATTGTAACTATAATATCGTCTCAGGCTACCAGCGAATAGGTAGGGTGAAAAATCAGTATCAAATAAATATTCCAGTAAACTTCCTTGGATAGATTTATGTCTTTAATAATAATTTAGAGTCCGTCATGTAAGATTAATTACTTAATACGACTTAAATCTGTTTCAATCTGTATTATTACTTCTGCCATCACGTCTGCATCTGTGGTGTTAGTATTTCCATCTTATTTCTTAATAAAGACCTCGAAAATATATTCATTACTACCAGCTCATCTCCACTCTTGGTTATCACTCATTACTACTATCAATTTGCATACAAATTGTCAATCTACATTTTCGTTGTACAAAAATTTACATACAAAATTTTTCAATTCATTAAGCACACGCACACAATATGTCGTGTAGCGTTAGGTCGAGGTTTCCGAAATCCCGGAAGCTCCATTTGTAAAATTTTACAATTTAACGTTATAATGAGGGATCATCATAAATCTGTTAATGTGCTCCGGCCATTAAGTTGGTGTCACGAAGCGGTCACAATGACAATTTGTCGTCGTTATAGGGTTGGGCAAATTTTTATACTAAAACTAGCTGTACCCGTCCGCTTCGCTGGGCATTTAAAATGAACCATATTATTTTTCACCCCCACAAAGATTATCATCATTAACGCCCCCGCAACTGGTGTAGGGAGCTCAATACTCATATAAATATTAGCCTATCCATTAGGTACATGTATTTTCTACATGGATACCAAGTTTGAAGTCAATTGGATGCATGGTTCAGTAGTTATAACGGAGCATCCGTAAAAACCACTGTAGATTTATATATTAGTGTAGACGTGTTTTTAAGGCTTGCAGCTCCAATTTAGAGTGAAGACAATGTTTAAATTGTGAACACTTTTATTAGTCGCACGATATAGTAAATAGTTGCTTAGTTGTGCCCCTGGCATTGCTAAGTTAAATATACCGCAACTGCCTCCAGCCTCCAGCCATCTTTAAAGACGAGATCGAAGACCCAATTTATTGTGTAAGGGCTGTTCCACCCTTCAGTACGAATCATGCAATTATTTCGCGCCATAAAAGCGCAGAATGGTGATGCCAATCCGGGCCGGTTTTCAATGTCCTCTCGCATGGCATCAGCAAATATTTTTATGAGAAATATCTGCTAAGTTATATCACGTTTTCTAAAGCACAACCCTGTAATGCGAATTCACAAGATCGATCGCCTCGAAGGTAATTAGCAACGGATCAGTTAAACCGAGCTCTTTGCAGTTCATTTTTAACTGTTGACGTTTTGACAGCGCAGATTCAGCGGCTGGTGTATTTCAGGACGGAAATTAAGGGTCGCGGCACTCGGTTTTAAGAGTTATTGTTTGAAAGCGGGAGTTAATTTTTAAAGAAATTTCGATATACTAGTCAGTCAACCCACAGACTCTAAGTAGATAAAAGTACGCCTAGTAATAGAAGCAAAAAAAACTCTGCGAGCTACTCCTCCATCATCCGCTTGTAATAGCAGTACTGTATTCTTTTTTCCCAAATTTTTCCCTAATTAAGCGTGGCGGTAGGGCATGTTACACAATAATTTATAACCTCTGTTTATATAAAGCGAGTTACGTGCAGTCAAACTGCGTAAGCAGTTTTGCGAGGCATGGTTTAAATGAAAGTGTAACTTTTTATTAATATATAAATTACATAAAAAAATTACATACACTCATACCCCGCCTATTACTGCCGTGAAGCAGTAATGCGTTTCGGTTTGAAGGGTGGGGTAGCCGTTGTAACTATACTGAGACCTTAGAACTTATATCTCAAGATAGGTGACGCAAATGCGTCACCTACCTATGCGTCTACAACGTACATACGTTGTATATGTCTATGGGCTCCAGTAACCACTTAACACCAGGTGGGCTGTGAGCTCGTTTACCCATCTAAGCAATAAATAAAAAAAAAATACTAAATTATAATAAGAGATCACCTTTAAATCTGCTATAAAATTATCTCAGAATTTATTGAAAATATTAGCTCGAAAACAAGACGCTTAAACGTATATTTTATTCAATCGAATAATTCCAGAAACTGAATTGTTTAACGGTATATAGGTCAACAATGGTTTTTATATAATTAATTCCAAGCTTAACCATCTGCGTCTCATAAATATTAAGGAAGGCATCTCCGACTCGAGGGATACTTTCGATGAAATTTTATCAAGACTAGTGTATGATTCTTGCTTTGTTTGATAAAGGTTGCAATATAGCTAAGATTTTATTTTGTGTTTTGTATTGACAGAATTATGACCACCTTGTTGATCTCGAGCGCAGCTAATCCACTACCGCTGAAGACATATTTTAAACCTGGTTATATTGAGGACATGTTAATGCTTGCGGCAAATAAAAAGATAATTAATTCTAGAGCTAACATAAATTATGTTGTATCAACAGATAAAAACCGTTTTGTCTTTAATTCCCTTTTTTAAATATACCCTTAATAAGGAGATTGTCGCTATTTCCGCATACCTTCTCAAAAAAGGGACAATATTAGGTAAGCGTAAAGATTAGGTTAGATATTATTTCACGGGCATACTCCTACTCTACTCCTCTAGGTATTCAATAGCAAGGTATTTAAAAAAGGTTTCTGTTTGAAGGGCGGGGCAGCCGTTGTAACTATACTGAGACCTTAGAACTTCTATCTCAAGGTGTGTGGCACATTTACGTTGTAGATGTCTATGGGTTCCAGTAACCACTTAACACCGGGTGGGCTGTGAGCTCGTCCACACATTTAGGCAATAAAAAAAAAAAATGAAATTAGTCCAATCTACAAAAAAAACCTACTAACTTTTTATATGTAATGCGCTCTCATATTCAACCGTCATCTTATTATTGAGATTTCGAAATTCCTATAAAATCCCGCGATTCACGAGTGATTTATTCAAGATTTACAGGAATGATTTCTCTCATCTCAAAGCAAAGATTCATGGATTTCACATTTGAGAAAAGCGTGATTTTTTAATTGATCATCTTCACTATTTCGGATCCAATAGAGCATCAGACATTATTTTAATTGTAATTCAAAATTTGTTCCATTTTAAAAAAAAAATCTTTTAGTTCGCTGCAAAAAAACGTTACACCTGCTACAACACATTGCTGAAGTCTGCTGGCATTGCTGAAGTCCATGGGCGACGGTAACCACTCACCATCAGGTGGGCCGTATGCTCGTATGCCTACAAGGGCAATAAAAAAAAACACAGCAAAAATACGTGCGACTCAATGAGACGGTACCAGCACCAATTACGGATTTAAATAGTGTAATTAACAGTAGTATTACTGGCCAAACTATCTCGTTTTGATCTTTAAAATACATTCTATTCGTATACCCATAATGAGTTCTCATGCCAATTCCGAACACATTCCGAATATCCGACTCTACGTCAATAAATGCAAATGATTGCTGAATCACCGTTTTTGTGGTATTGATCACACTTGATTCAGCGTTTGTAATAACGAGAGTATATTTAAGGTAGGTATAAATGCAATTTACTCTGGTAGTAGTGTTGACCGCGTGAACTCCTCTACTCTTACAGGGTTCTGACCCAGAGCGGAGATCGGACGTCGGATGTAAGAGTGCGAAGGGAGTCGTTTGGTGTGGTAGGGCCCTAAAAACATCTTTGGGCCCGTGGTCTGCTTCCAACATCCGCAGACCGTCAAGTCCCCCATATCCCACGTGCCGCCTAGGCGGGGAAATTTCGTAGGAGGTTCGGTCTCTTGCCCGAAAAAAAGGAATAAATGCGATTTCACGTCGTGCATATCATGTTGCTGTTACTAGTTATACTCTGAGGGATTTCTTGAGATGATTCCGATATTTAGAGCTATTAGCGCACTAACCGCTTCTTTTTTTTTCCTACCTATGCTGATAGCCTTGTGAAGCTATTGCAGCTTCACCCTAACGTGTGGTGGTAGGTGAGCTCATGGGGCTCAAACCGGAGTGTTGCTAACACTGACCCTAGCAAGAGCAGTGCTTCGCAGAATCTACCACCGGATCGGAAACGCGACCCACTGAGAAGATCCGGCGAGAAACTCAGTGGGCTGTATCTATGGGTTAATTCGCTCGTCGAGCAGTCGCAAGTGACGGGTTCGGCGAGGACGGTGACCGATAGTTGTGGTGCCTAAAAGCACCGTTGATGGATCGGACAACCGCTTCAAGAAGCGCTCATCCATATTAAAATTAGTGGGTTATAGAATTAGTTGGGTATACCGCATATTCTTGAATAAGCTTCCCTCTAAGATGATTCTCAAGCGTCACTCATCACACGAAGAGTTTTAAGCGCTTAGTGGCGGCTAGACTGGGCCTTGGCATCTCTGATATCTGTGCTTCATGATTCAAAATCAGTTAAGGATGCTGAACTTCCTTCGTAGACTGTAATTTTTACTTAGACGAATAAAGAGAAAAAAATAATAATTCTAAAACGACATTTTTTCTAAGATCAGGCTCTAAAACTATTCCAAAAACTTTAGGAAGAAGAATTCTGATTGCAAAAAATACAGAAACGAACCAACGAGAGATTCTAAAAAAGAATAATAAACAAAAATAAATTGCATCCATAAACTTTAATGAATATTAAAGTCGATCAAGATGTTAATCTTATTATAAGCGGTGCGAAACACATTCTCAATGTTCTGTTTGAAACGTCTCGATTATCCAGAAGTCCTACGAGTTACGAATTAAATATAGCTACATTGCGTTTATTGGAGTTGCAAACGAGACGCCGGAACGCTGATACATAATTATTATTCCAAATTAGTGTTATTATTCTGTTTAGGGCTCATCTAATATAGGGAAATCAGAGAACATGGACATCATAAGGTGCCTACCATCATTAATTATACGGCTATATTACTCGTATAAGCCGGATGGTACGTCGCACTGTGGACGCAGTGGCTCCAGGTAGTATGGATGAGCTCTACTCCGTTGTTTTCATTGCAGGCCTTAAAATGAGTAATCAAAAAATATCGGTTTTCTGTAAAGTCGGTTTACGGACGATAGTTGAACGTGACAACGTCATAAGAAAATACTGATGAAATGGTTTCATTTTTCAAAAGAAAATTTTAATTTTATTTGTTTGATAGATATTTTGTATGGATATAGAGAAGGTGGTAAATGGAAATCACTATTGAATTGATCAAGTTACATTTATTCGTACGCATAAATACAATTCATCGCTCACTCAAGTAGTAGAGAGACAGATGTCGAACGCTGCCGAACACGGAGGCCGATTATGCCTCTTTGTCGCTCGTTGCGCGCTCTCGCTTGCACTTCAAGCCTTAAATGGAACACATTAGAGCTAGGTAACGCCGCATGAGTCATGATTTTTCGTGCGTGCAGCCGTCTCCATCGAATTATAAGACGTTGTCACGTCAAAAACAGCTCGTCTGCAACCAACAAACGTCATGCGGAGAGCAAACTGTTGCGATTCGAGTCACACAAGACGGACGACGTCTCGGCCACTGAAACATTAATCACAATTAACGGTGACTCCGCTGCGGTAAACAGCGTGGAACCGAAATTGTGTTCAAATGTTTCGGTATCGTCGCGAGAAGACAGGAGCACCGTTCACGTCCTTACGGATCCATCAGATCCAATTTGCATTAGACACCTTCAGCTCTAACACTAGGAGCAGGCTTAGGGACCCCGGTAACCGTACTCGTCGAACTCGACAAAGAGTTCGACGCGCAACCTAACCCCTGAATCAGCTCGTTGAGTTTCTCGCCGGATCTTCTCAGCGGATCGCGATTCCGATCCGGTAGTAGATTCATTCGCGAAGCAGCTGCTATTGAGTTGTTAGGCGCTCGGGCAGCTGTTAGCAAACTCCACCCTTCCTGGCTGAGCCTTTGCTCGCCCATCTGTCCTGGAGAAACTGGAAAGGCCTCAGGGCCACCAGTAAACTTTCAACCATAAAAAAGAGCACCGTTCTGACTCTGTTCTCAGTACCAAAGTACTGCTTAAATGCTGATGACCGAGATGCCGATGTCTGCAATTGAGTCCTACGTTTGTATTGCTCCTTTGGGTCTGGATTGTTAATCTACCTGAGTGACTTAATAATTTTGTTTTATAATTTATTACTTTTATTCTTTCTCATTTTAATGTTTTCTGCGCGTCAACTGCATGTGTAGCTGTTCTGAACTTAGTGTGTGAAATAGGACAGGATGGGACTAGTGTGATTTCACTCAAAAGTGTGAGATGGGATATTTGGTGGGCGAGATAAGTGTGGACATATACAGTGAACCCTTCGTATAACTATAATGCTGTATTTGTGTATAGTATCTATCCATATATTAATACGTGAAGCAAAAACTTTGTACCCCTTTCTACTTCGGATAGCCTGCCGACCGAGAGGACTGGTGGTCGTGGCGCCGACGACCGCCAGTCCGGCGTCCCGAGGGGGAGGGTGATGGGAGAGATGTGCTCCGCACTAAACGCTTCACTTTCCCCCCTTTGCCTTTTCATGAGTTCTGTCTCATGCGAGGTTTCGATGCTGGTTGTTGAGCGACAGGAGGTTTTAGTCGGTTCAACTCCGACATGCCCCGCCCTCCATCCCCAGTGGAGGGCGGTAGTCCGGTGATTTCCTCCTGACAAAAAAAAAAAAACCCTTTCTACGAAAATTGCACGGACGTCTTCTTCTTCTTCGTCGCTTTCTTCATTGCTGAAGGTCGTGTCCCTGAAACTTAACACGGATGTAGCAATATAAAATTTCTCCCACTCATAGATATTCTCTATAGATATATAGAAGAAGTCTCTAATCCCATTCTCTCGGATCGTTTGGAGCCTCTGGGTCTGCGGAGGGACTTCGGTTCCCTCTGTATTTTGTACCGTATGTTCCATGGGGAGTGCTTTGAGGAATTGTTCGAGATGATACCAGCATCTCGTTTTTACCATCGCACCGCCCGCCACCGGAGTAGAGTTCATCCATACTAACTGGAGCCACTGCGGTCATCCACAGTACGTTTCCAGAGATCTTTTTTGCCACGTACCATCCGGCTATGGAATGAGCTCCCCTCCACGGTGTTTCCCGAACGCTACGACATGTCCTTCTTCAAACGAGGCTTATGGAGAGTATTAAGCGGTAGGCAGCGGCTTGGCTCTGCCCCTGGCATTGCTGAAGTCCATGGGCGACGGTAACCACTCACCATCAGGTGGGCCGTATGCCCGTCTGCCTACAAAGGCAATAAAAAATAAAATAAAAAAAAGTGCACAATGCAAATATATTTTTTTACAATTATGCATAAAAATACATTAAATCAATAAAAAAAAACATTACACACACTACCAATGTACTTGACACACACACGCATAAGTTGACTGTTTTGTTTACTTTTTAATTTCGGTAGTCAAACTGAAAGTAAATTAGTATTGTTCGGTCTTTAATATAATTTGTCTATAGTGTAGTCTTGGCGACATCTGTGATTTTAGAAGTACGAATATAAAAGTCTATGACAATAGAACCATATTAGGTGTTGCAATATTTATGTTTCGTTTTTAAAAATTATTTGTTTCAATAAGTTTGAATATCAACCTTTAGGAGACTTCAGTTATTGCATAAGCAGCAGCCAAAATATAATATACTGCCAACTGCTTCATTGTAATAACGTATAGGAAACCTATCAAGACTTCTGCGAAAATCTGTAAGACCATCATGTATTTGATTGTTAATATCTATAAATTTATTTATTTTTTATTTAACTAGGTTAATCAGTCTGTTCCAAAGAAGCTACATAACATATAGTGCGTTGTTTTACATCAAGGCGTTGTCCAAATACAAAAAGACCAGACAGTACTCTGACACACAAAACTGCTGTGTAAATTACATTGTTCATTTATCAGGGACGTCTTATGCCGCCACAATAACACGGTTGACTTCATCTCCGAATAATTCCCTTTGTTCTTTGCTGTCGGCGTTCTGCCGTTTTATCTCGTGGTACAAGCTACACGCTTACGATTTTCATTTAGATTCTTCCATATTAATGTAAATCAACACAACAATAAATAAGAATAGTCCGTTTATTTCGAATCTACAATTGTTTCTACGTGCATGATAACGTTCACTATAAATATACGATTTTTAACGTAAGTAATATTATTTCTTTTACTCGTTAACTTTTTCGGAACTTCTCTATCCATAGCTCTATTTCTCCATTTGCTTCCTGTTGGTGCTCCTGTCCGCTTTTTTCTGGGGCGCCTTTTTTAAATACTGATGTCCAAGGCACAATTTATTAGGTCTTAAGAAACATGACAATGGTAAAAAAATACAAATTTGTTACCGTTGAAGATTAATCAACAAGTTAAGCGATAATTATCGACGAATGGAACTAATACACACTAAATTCAGTATATTATCTTGAATATTATACAACATTCCCGATCAATAGAAAGTCTCACCGTTGTAGTAAAAAGCGAGAGCGATGTGCTTCTACAGAGCAAGTCTGAATGATTATTCATCATTAAAGAAAACAAAATAATTCAATAAACAATATAAACAAACCATGAAATTAGCCTACCGCTTCCTTCTATATCTTAGACCAATCACGTTCAGTCGTACATCACGACGTGTCGTTAAGGGCAGGAGGTGGCCCAATAAATCAGGTTTCCTACTTTTTCGTCCGCCTGCACTCGCTAATGCGCGCTTTTGTAATGAATGAGATCACATCTCTGATGGTCTAGCGATTTTTTAATTTAGATCTGCCACGGCTTAGATCTCCGAGAGACAGTCTCCGGAATCCAACATGTAAATTTATTGGACGCGAAAGATTTATGTTCACATAAATAGATTAAAAAGTACTGTTGTTATTGTGAGCGTATTGTTTCTTCGTCGAGCACTTCATAAAGAGTTAAAACTCTTTTTGGAACAAATAAAAAACTACCATCGGGCTCAAATTGAAGCGGTAAAGCTATGACTATTTATCTCAATAGAGAACCGAAAATTTTTGAAGATTTTTTGTTTTGTATCAAAGAAAAATCATGTTAATGGAGTTGCAAACGGCTTACAGGCCAAGAAATAATCATAAATTTGCAGGGATACATTGGTTTGTATTCCAATCGCTATCACATCGCCTAAATTTAAGACTATCACAAAGACGCTCGAACCCCAATTATCTGTTAGGGATTTAGTGAAAGTTAAAATAAAATTGTACATCATTTTAAATTGATTTTAGATTGGTAATGTGCCTTATATAAAACGTAATAAATAAAATTGTATTCATGTTAATGTAGGATAAATATTTATATTCCTCATTAAAAAAAATACGATTTAGTAGTTAGGACGTTAATCCTTAACAAATAAACTTATTTCTGCATTCATAATATTATTAGCTGACCTAAAATTCTCACTTTAAAACAAACAAAGTTCAGTATAGTTACAACGGCTGCCCTAGCCTTCAAACCGAAACGCATTACTGCTTCGTGGCAGAAATAGGCAGGGTGGCGGTACCTACCCGTGCAAACTCGCAAGAGGTCCTACCACCAGTGAAACGGTACAATGGTTAGAGTCGTTAGCTATTAGACCAACAAAAACTTCAGAAGGATTTGATTTATTCTTCTTGTCATTGGTGCTTAGTACTCAAAGAAGGATTATACTTGTCCAAATATTTACTCAAATCATCAAACTTTGGTCTCTCATGTATATCGACTCATACGAACACCATTAAATTCATTGTTTTGATCCCGATCTGGCAAATAGCCAGTCGCGGTTTTAATTGGTACCCCGATGTATCCCTGTTGTGGTTTCTTTAATGGGTTACTAGTTAAGGTTGGTTAAGCTTTTCAGTACCGTAAAATGTTTCCTGATTTGTTTATTAATTTTGTGACTGAAGTTTTATATTTAATTTTATAGATCCTTGCTCTCTAGTTTTTAATTAGTCTTTAAGATATTGTTGGACACAACATCCAATTTTTGTTTCTGCTCTGTATTATTGATTGGAATTTCGAAATAGTTCTCTAATTGGTACGAATAAATAATTAATTCGTAGTCTGATTGGGATAAAAGTGACGAAAGTTCATATTTTGTAATAATAAAATAGTATCTTTAAAAACGATCGGGTTTTAGTATGTTATCGGTACCTCAAAATTCCATTTTTCAGCGTGTGACTTCATTTTCAAGTTTCCGATGTACTGTGATTTACTACGCGTACGTACTGACTGACAATTCCTTTCGCTTGCACTGGAAATAGGTGTTCTGAAGAGCGTTACAATATGTAGAGCATAGTGAATATGGATGCTGACTCGTATCTCTAAGTAATTCTAGTTAACTTTATTATTATTAAAACATTTCATTGACTAGATAATAATGTTACCAGATTATTTGATAACTGAATTTACAACGAATTCTGGGGATGTCGTGTCGACTATAAAATTTAAAGCGTTGCAGAGATGGCATGAGTAAGTCAGTAATCGGAACTACTCGAAGCGAAACAGCGAACGAATCATCTGAAGCGAAGCGGAACAAGCGAATTTAGCATTATAAAGTGATTGAAAAGTGTTCTAAGTGCTAATACAGTGTTAATTTGTACTTTGGTGGAACTTTTTATTTATCCCGAACCCCAGCGCGTAACATTAGAAATAACTAGACGATGACCGAGCTCTGCTCGGTTTTTTTTATAATAACGCCATCTTGTTGTGTCTTTAAAGCGGTTAGTTGCCCTCAATTAATAAAAATAGTATTATTATTTGCCAATAGATGTCGGGAAGAGTTGATTATTGAAAACACGAATAAAACAACATTTTCTGAAAATAAATCGTAGCTAGATCGATTTATCGCCCCCGAAATCCTTTGTATACTAAATTTTATGAAAATCGTTGGAGCCGTTTCCGAGATTCAGATTATAATATATAATATACAAGAATTGCTCGTTTAAAGGTATAAGATTTTTGTCCGATATTCAACATTTATTTTACAAATATTAAATCTCAATACATCACATCACAAATATTAATTACTTAGTTGAATTAAATTAAAACCGCCTGCCTAAATTGATATTCTAACCTTAACGTTCTTTCTCTAGACACAGTTCAAAAGTATACTTGAAAAACTTTTCTTTCAAGTGTAATATTTATCGTACGTTTAATTAATTTTCTCAAAATATAAACTCCACTCCAAGTTAAGAATAAAAATATATTAATTTAAAAAAAATATATAAACTTTATAAAGTTTACGCGACTCAATTAAAATGTTTCGAAGTGTTACGAAATTAATAATTGCCTCAGATAAATATTATTTATAACGAGATTGGTGTTTGCCAACTTTGATTGGGTGTCTACTTATTTAATTAACAGGCATTTTGAAATGGTGGCCATTTCAAATTTTGTACAAATAAACAACTGCAATTTTGTTCAAGAAAACTAAAAAAGTTAATCGAAAAGTCTGATTAAAAGCTAAACCATTTTTTTTTATTACCACTAAAATTGTAAAATCTTATTATATGATCTGTACTTTTAGACTTAATGGCACTTATGTTGACTGTACCTATAAGCACTGATTTATGGAGATATTTCATTGGACAGAGAATTTTTTTTCAATTGTACCATTGCCATTTTTCATAAGGAAGGCAGTAAACAACTTCTTGTACGGAAACTTAATTACTGTAATTTCTATTGCTAGAAGTAAAATATAAAAGGTTTTTCATTAAGAGAGCTCGATAAAAAAGCCTGTTTAAGTGATATTGCCACAATTTTTATTTTATTTTGAAAGGTATTCGATGACAATATGTATGGAATATAATTTTCGCGCTGTAGGTGGTGTATCCTTGTGGATCAATTTTGTAGGACATCGTCACATAAAGGGGGCTCAATTTCACGAAGGGCGCGAGTCATCCTTCAGGGCGGCAACTGACTGTAGCTTGTCAGTATAGACTAGAGATTTCACGTAGCCCCACATCGAGCGGTGTTAAGTCAGACGCCTTCGAATTTTTCATCCAATAAAATTTAATGTTTTCCGTGCTGTATGGCAAGTGGCACCGTCTTGTCAGAACCACATGTTTGTGAGGTCCATAACATCTATCCTAAGCCACAAAAAGTTGATTATCATCGAACAATATCGGTCACCATTGACAGTGAGCGCGGGTCCTTGCACATCTTCAAACATGTCCTTCTTCAAACGAGGCTTGTGGAGGGTATTAAGCGGTAGGCAACGGCTTGGCTCTGCCCCTGTTTTTTGCTGAAATCGATGGGCGACGGTAACTACTTAACATCAGGTGGGTCGTATGCTCGTCCGCCTACAAGGGCAATAAAATAAATAAATAAAAAAAACACTGCGAAGAAATAAGGGCCGATGAGACCGCCGAACAAACGTGTAGCGTTCCATGGTAGAATGTCACGATTCATGTCAAATAATATGTGTACATGTCAAATTTGACAGCCATCGCTTTACCAAGATGGCCGCTATGAGCTGTCAAAGTTTGAACGTACCTATTGAAAAGCCCTATACATTATTATATTCCGAATAGCATACACAATTAATCCACTTCCGTCGAATAGTTAAAGACTGTTAAACCAAGTTAAAATTTCTCGGAACTACTTACTGAACAACCGAGTCCGGGAATGTACCAATGTCCCAATTAATTAATCGTAAATGCTGGAGTGAAGCCAGACCGTGACCGCACTACGGGTACACAAAGGAATCCTGTTATATTACTGAAAATACGATCATCAGCTATTTCTGTTTGTGTGTTTAATATGTAGATGTTTGAAATCCGAACAGACCATTTAATCGAAATTGGTTAAGAGCAGCTTTGACGTGCCTTGGAATGTTATCGATTTGTCAAATAATAAAATGAACAATTTTTATCGGTAATCGACCTGACAGTCCTATGGATCGTCTATATCTTTGTCGGCAGATATTGAGCTCACGAATAGCATTATCAACATCATCATCATCACTATTTCAGTCTATAACTGTCCCCTGCTAAACATAGGCATCTCCAATCGATCTCCTGTGCGGCCGGTCCGTTGTCACCTACATTAAACGTGACCCAGCAATTTTCACTAGGTCGTTGGTCTATCTGGTAGGTGGTAGACCTATGGGTCTACCTAGACCTATGGGTCTACCACCTACCTGTTCTTGCCAGTGTGTGGTCTCCATACAAGAATCTTTCTGCCCCGTCAGCAGTCCGATTTTGCATTATGTGGCCTGCCCACTGCCACTTCAGCTGCTAATCCTACGGGCTGTGTACAATTGCAGAGCTTGTATGCCATGAAACCTTCGATCAATAATAGTATATTGATCGAAGCATGAAACAATCAAAACATTTATTAGCTGTGGGGACGTTAAAGTCTCCTATATAGCGACTGTTATGATCGTTTGATGACGTCAATCGCCAAGAGGTGACCCCGGACGCTGACTTGGTCGGAACCGTCTCTGTCTTGGTGAAACATCATTAGTATTCGATTTCTAAGCGCTCTGGTTATTTCTTTTCTTTTCGGCTTCCACAGACTGGGGTTCTTTCAATGTGGAATGTTTATTTGTTTAGATCCTCTTATCGAAAATTTTCTTCATTCCCGAATGAATGATCTGTACATGAATCTGTCATTCCAGTTTTACAATTAGGAAAAATGACAAAATTCACTCTCGTTGAATTACACATGAAAAATTACCGGCCCTTCCCTGCGGTAGGGAATAAATTCACTAACGAATACCGAAATGATGTTATCAAAAGGTGGTAATATGACTAATGAGCCGACCAATCGTTTGGAAGCCACGACAAATTACTGTATCACGTGACTCCATGTCATTTATATCAGGAGCAAAGACCAGTTTAACGTGACCTGTTGTGCTATATAAGTGCTCGGAAAAACACCGGGACGGAACGGTTCTTTTTTAGTGGATATTATTCCCCCGCTTGTAGTTTTTGGATAAAGAACTTAACAGGAAAGAGCTAAAGTTGACTTTTCACCATATTTTCATTTTATTAGAGCCCGCAGTATTTTGTGCTAATATTAATGATCCATTAACATTTAGTTGGAAATTCGATTTTATTAAATTCAACGAATTCGTAATGAATGCTATCGGATACAATCAAAAATACTATAATAATGAGATGACGAACTTATTTGAGGTCAGAAATGCAGACACCACATTGCAAAATTTAGTCGAATTTCACAAATGATTTCCAGAAATCGCTACTAATATTACTGTGCCCCGTCAACCAATTTGCATTAGGTGGACCGACAACTTGTTCACTTTTTTATTGATTTATAGAGCTATAATATGTAATAAATCCTAAATAAAATAAACAAATTAAAAATAAAACATGTTTTTTTCTCGGTCAGTATCAGAGTTCGAAATATCAAATTTACTGTTTTGTGGTCGGTCCTTGACACGTTCGTGCCAATTTCCCAGTTAATGGTCTCGAGGCTTATAAAAATTAAGTTGAAAGTACCCGTCATATAGACAAGGTCGTGCTAAAATAATAAATCTTATTAACATTAACAATCTCCGGCAAACACTTTTAGATTAAGCGGACAACTTAAAGACACAGCAGAATTCTTGCCAAGTCCGGAGTGGCCCTCGAGTGCGAGTCATCTCGCTTCTTCAGACTAGGAGCAGCAAGTAACACGCCAAAAGCGTGCAGAGTTTTAATATAACCTATTTGGAAATAAGTCATTTTTGGGCGAATAATGTAAACCTTACACGTTCCAAATTCAAAAGCCTCGACCAAAACATACGGGTTAGGATTTTTTTTATTGCTTAGATGTGTGGACGACCTCACAGACCATCTGGTGTTAAGTGGTTATTGGGACCCATAGACATCTACCAAGTAAATGCCGCCAGCCATTTTGAGATATGAGTTCTAAGGTCTCATAACGGCTGCCACACCCTTCAAACCGAAACGCATTACTGCTTCGTGGCAGAAATAGGCAGGGTGGTGGTACTTGCCCGTGCGGACTCGCAAGACCCGCCCGCCTGTGGGATTCGAACACCGATGCATCACTAGATACGAATGCACTGAACATTTTATCCTTTAGGCCACGACGACTTCAGAGGAATGAATAATCTAGAACCTTAAATATTTAGCACAAGGATACTGATTTCGAGTTGAAATCGAAATCGTGGTGTGCTGTGAAGCCTGATAGTAAATATAATGGCGAATATGATTGAAATAGAAATAAACGAATCTAAAATTTCGTGTTAATATTTATAATAATAATAAAACATAAACCACGGAACCAAGAACGGACGAAGTAAAAGAAAATCCGAAAGAAGAAACAGAAGAGTCTCTCTCTATGACACGTTGCAATGGATATACCGCTGGAGATACATCGTCAGGAGGGTTGACGACATGTTGGCGGCCAGTCCTAAACCTCATGCCAAATCTCTACGCAGGCATGAGGCATGATGCTCCGGCTCTATATTATGTGGAATAAGAACAAGAAGTAGAAAGTAGCAGCTACAAACTGGGTTAAAATTGCGCAATCCAGAGAAGATTGGCTATCCTTGGAAGAGGCCTTTACCCGAGGAGGGGATTTTGCAAGTGGGAAATAATACCTAATATTATTCAACAAATATATTATTTATTAGTTAAGAATTGCATTAATTTTTGTTTTTATGTCACTTTTTATGTCACTTGTACGAAATAGAAGGCTTTTTTACTTTTATTTATTTATAAGAACAAGAAGAGGAATAAGTTCAAAAACATAAAAGATTTGTCAATACCGCAAATTAATTTTATCCTGTTGATTCTAATCAGGATATTAGGCAGAGTTAGTTAAAATATTGTATTGTTATCGGTCTTTATTACGTATGCATACCTATATTATGTACGTCCATTGCGTACATAGATAAGATAGTATAGTTACGCGCTGGGATTCGGAATAAAAACAGTATTCAAAACTTAGAACACTTAACGAACACTTTAAAATTCTCAATTCACTTCTTCGGCTTCGCTTCAGGTGATCCGTTTGCTTTTTCGCTTCGAGTAGATCTGATCAGTTACAACAAGTTCGTGCCATCTCTGCAACGCTTTATAGTCGATACGACATCCCTAGATTTATCGAGAACATTCTGGGCAAGTCGATTAGCTTCGATGTGTGTTTCCGCTATCTGACAATAGATGGCGTTGTACTTCTCGAGCGTTCTCGGTGTTACTAATACCTTTGATATGAGTTTCTGCTATTTTGCAATAAATGGCGTTGCTGTTACCGTCGTAACAGTATCACAGATATAAGGACTACCACAAATCAAATTGAAGAGCACATTGAAAAGTTTACAAATCTTCTTAGTTCAAAGGTTTTTTTTTAAAGTAGATTGCAAGAAACAAGAGCCTATAAAATCAAAATACAATTTTTAATGTACTTTATTTATGAAGGGGCGAATATATTTTCATCAAGTTTCCTATTAAAATGCGGACGCTAATATTTTAAATAAATAAAAATATATTAATAAATTTTTCGGTATAAATTACATTCACTTATTTTTAAAGTAAATAAATAAAATTTAAAGAAGCACATACTAAACAAAAATTAATAAAGACTCAAACATAATGATGTTGATAAGAAAATTTTACCGATCTACAAAGTATGGATGTAATCAATCGATAATGGCGGCTGTTAAAGAAAAGGAATTAAATTAATATGTCTATTTGAGATAAGAAATTCTGCAAAGAACGTATCATATTTAGGGCGTGTGTGTCACTGCCACATTTGATAAAAGCTTTTATACAGTACGTAGGTGTAAAAGTCAATAAACTATTATTATGGACTTAGAAAAGATCTACAGTAAAAAAACCAGATGCATGTAAGTAAATTGTGCGAATCTCATGCATGAAACAAAATGAAAATTTCAAAGAAAAGGCTGAAATCTTGCCAAGAACGTAGTGGCCCTCATACTCGAGTCGACCTCCTCAATTCTTGGAAGCAGTACAGAGCAAGACAACAGAGTATTTAGTTGAGCGCTTCGTTTTGACCTACATTTGTTGGAGTGTTCATAAACTGTTTCTAGATTAATTTATTTTACTCTTCTGAGCAACATAGAGTAAAAAAATAACTCAGACTTAACCTTGGTTAAATTCTACGAGACTCTTTTGAAATTAAGACTGCAGTAATCAAAAGACCACGAAGACAAGGTTGGTAATAGTTTATGTTTGGAGACCACTTGCCACCAGACCAGATTACTCATTTAGTTTCTCAAAATATTTTTCCACTAAGGGTGAATTTGTTTAGATACTCTCGATGTTCTTCGAGCGGTATTTCTTTATTCCAAACAGGGGTATTTGTATCGAGGGCAGGCGACCATACTTCGATACATACGAACATACCGTTTTAAGTTGCCATTACAAAAAATACGTCCCGTTTTTCATGATTGCGATGTTTCCTCTCATTATTATATGTAGTATATCTATGCCCTTTTTTTTAGTATGTTATTGTTCATATTGTTTTCGATTCGCATGCATAATATTGTTAGTTCGTGATTGGAGTGTCAACCTTATCAAATACCACTAACAACCAGGTTAGTGGTCTTTGTCACTATACACAATAATAACAAACATAAGGGCACAACCAAATCACCGCCCTCTGATAGAAAATTCACGGTCTAGCTAATGTTAAACGGCTTCCGGAAAATTGTCTAATTTAAAAGTTATAATAGTTAACTCATGTTGTGGATTGTCTTATTTGGACGTAATGCTACTTGTAGTGTACGGTGTCCGAAAATAAATACGGAGTAGTTCAAGGCGAGGTAGAGTGGAGTTTTTAAATACAGTCTATGAAAGGACTTCTCTTCTTTAGACAACCATGACTTCTTAGTTGATCGTGATTCTGATCTGGTGGTAGATACACTCGCAGAGCAGCTTGGAGCCGTTAGACATCCTTCAAGGGCGCTCGTGCAATTATTAACAATCTCTTACCACCCGACTGAACCCTTAAATACACCCTCTCGTCCTGGATAAGCGGCAAAGGTTGCAAGTTAATCCTCCCAACCCAACTCACTTGTTTGTGTGCCGTCCAAAAGAGCTTAGTTCTTCCTGCCTGTCGACTATATCTGTGCGTATCTATTGAAGAAAGCTTACTTGGGCGACTATTATAATGAGCCATTAAAAATCACATTTCGTACAAAAACATAGTTTAATCAAAACGAACAATAACAAACAGGCACACATTAAAAAGGATCACCAATTTATCCAAGAACTTCGTCCTTTGACCGTCATCGAGACCCCTGTGCTCGTGTCTTAGTTTATCGTAAATTTTCGTACGAGGTTTCAATAGTGACAAAACACCATCCATGGTTTCTATACATGTTGGCGTGATCTTATCATTGGGCAGAGCGAAACCATATTGCCCTCGGTCGGGAAGTTCAAATGTAAGGACGTATCTAAAATTTTTAATACATTAGATAGCCTAGAGGGCTATTCCAGTCACGCCCCGAAAGGTAGGTGAGCTCATAGGCTCAATCTGACATAATTTGCTAACACGAACCCTAGCACGAGCAGCGCTTCGCAGAATCTACCACCGGATCGGAATCGCGGCCCACTAAGAAGATCCAGCGAGAAACTCAGTGGGCTGTGTCTCTGGATTAGTTCACTAGTCGAAATCTTTGTAATCAATGACTTCGACGAGAACGGTGACCGATCCGTGAGGGGCCTAAAAGCACCGAGAGAGGATTCAGGGATTTAATACAACCAATCTACAAAGACTTCGAACTTGTATTCTTGGGACATTCACGGTCAAGGGCCAATGACCACTTTATACGAGATCACAGTGTCTCTTTTACGCAGACGACCAAAAATTTTAATGCTGTATTATATTTAAACAAAAGGATTCTACTCAAAGCAGTTACGTCTTCGAGTATGATGACTGAGAGAGCTGCTATAAATATAATCAGCGCTTCGATTCCATAGCCAAAGATTGGTTGCGAAAATTACACCACTGACACTTAAAGAAAGGGGAGGAGTGGAGTGGCTCATGGTCACCTTGATGTTATGACGATAAGAGCGAACAGAGATACCGTAATTACCGCCACATACTTTGTAATATGGGCTCAGATTTGAGAATAGTTTCAATTGAGTAATGGTTGTCCCAGAGAGAAACATATATTTGTTTTGAAGCCGAAATAGGCAGAACGGTGGTAGATGGTGAAAAACAAACAGACAGATGACGGACTAGCAAGCATTGATAACTTATATCTATCCATCTATTTATCTATCTAACAGATACTTTGGCTTAAAAATTTTTGATTTGCCTTTTGAACGCGCAAACTTCTTATATTTGAATGGTCTGAACTGAGCAGAATTCAGTTCAACCCACTTGGAGACCCGCCCCAGAGAGTTCTTCACTTTAGACACAAGTTTTGATCACCTCTCTTTTACCGCGCTTCGAGAGACTGTCCTGATCAATATAATCGGAATAAATATCATCATCAAAATATACCATCTTAAATGCGTTAATAGCTTACGGAACACTAAATGTTTCTTTGACCCAGCAACCACTGACGCCGGATGTCACGTAACCTAAAATGATGAAAAAAATTCAATATCTGCTTCAAAATTTGTCCACGAAATTCATCGTAGAAAACTGCTTGAAGACTAAAGTGCTAAGTTAATGAAGAGTCAATATACCATGATTATCATTTTTTTTTTTCTTAACTATCAACTTAACATTTAAATAATATATACATTTTTTTTTTAATTTTTTTTTATTGCCTAGATGTGTGGACGAGCTCACAGCACACCTGGTGTTAAGTGGTTACTGGAACCCATAGACATCCACAACGTAAATGCGCCACACACCTTGAGATAGAAGTTCTAAGGTCTCAGTATAGTTACAACGGCTGCCCCACCCTTCAAACCGAAACGCATTACTGCTTCACGGCAGAAATAGGCGGGGCGGTGGTACCTACCCGTGCGGACTCACAAGAGGTCCTACCACCAGTAATTACGCAAATTATAATTTTGCGGGTTTGATTTTTATTACACGATGTTATTCCTTCACCGTGGAAGTCAATCGTGAACAATTGTTAAGTACGTATTTCATTAGAAAAATTGGTACCCGCCTGCGGGATTCGAACACCGTTGCATCGCTACGAATGCACCGGACGTCTTATCCTTTAGGCCACGACGACTTCAATAAAACTAAATAAAACTACTACAATTTTTAATGGCGATCGATTCTTCCGATTCACATAAATAATAGTTGTATATTGATTCCAAACATAATCAAACGATCGTAGCCGTGCAATAGTGCTCTAGTTCAATCCTGAAGTAGTTATAAATTTTTGTATTTTTTTTTGTATAGACGCACTTGGGCTCACCCATTTGGTATTAAATCGTCACCGGAGCCCATAAATATTAAGTATACTAAAGGATTACCGCCACCCATCTTCAGACATGAGGTCCAACTTCAAGGCCCTTCAAACGAAGGAATACCTATAACATTCGATATCGTTATGCTGATTCCAGAGACCTCCGTGTAATACAATCACACAACAGCAACACGTCATATGCTGATTCCAGAGACCTCCGCATAATATAATCAAACAACAGCAACACGCCAAATAAAAAACAGAATATTTACTTACCTTGGCAGATTACCAAACGACTTCGCAACCGTCGCCAATGACATTATCAATGTAAACAGATGCATTTTTAATGACTACGCAACGTGAGCATTCGTGACCACATTTTTTTTTTATTGCTTAGATGGATGGACGAGCTCACAGCCCACCTGATGTTAAGTGGTTACTGGAGCCCATAGACATCTACAGCGTAAATGCGCCACCCACCTCGAGATATAAGTTCTAAGGTCTCAGTATAGTTACAAAGGCTGCCCCACCCTTCAAACCGAAACGCATTACTGCTTGCGGAAATAGGCGGGGTGGTGGTACCTACCCGTGCGGACTCCCAAGAGGTCCTACCACCAGTGATTACGCAAATTATAATTTTGCGGGTTTGGTTTTTATTACACGATGTTATTCCTTCACCGTGGAAGTCAATCGTGAACATTTGTTGAGTACGTATTTCATTAGAAAAATTAGTACCCGCCTGCGGGATTCGAACACCGGTGCATCGCTACATGCGAATGCACCGGACGTCTTATCCTTTTGGTCACGACGACTTCAGACATCTTACTAAGAGTAAAAATTAAAACGTAGTGATGTCCATTCTCATTAGAAACACGCGTGCAGTGACATATTTTGAAAGCATTATTTTATCCAGATTCATCTATCTAATTTTTGTTTCTTAATATTTTTAGTGGCTATAATTTATCGCTCAATTATTTAGAAAAGTCTCTCCTAAAAATGGAATACGACGTATCATCGCTAAAATAAATTCAGTTTCTCACCTACAGTGTCATAAGCTGTTCCATACACGTATCTGGTATTGTATCTGAGAGCTATGTGGTCTGCTGCTTGTTTAGCCATGGCTGCCTGCACAGATAAGAATTTAAGATAAAATTAAGTCATATTAAGTCATAATTTAGTCTGCATAAATTTTCAGTAAAAATTCTACCTTAAAATCGTTACTAATCTTATTTACTATTTGATATTATCATTAAGTTAAAGGTAGGTCTAATATTACTGGAAATGCCAAACCAAGTCGAGAATGACTTTTACGATAAAAGATCAAGCAAGCACATTTTTTTTCTTATTGTTTAGATGGGTGGACGAGCTCACAGCCCCTACCTGATGTTAAGTGGTTACTGGAGCCCATCGACATCTACAACGTAAATGCGCCACCCACCTTGAGATATCAGTTCTAAAATCTCAGTATAGTTACAACGGCTGCCTCGCTTTGAAACCGAAACGCATTACTGCTTCACGGAAGAAATAGGCGAGGTGATGGAACTTACCGATGAGGACTCACAAGATGTCCAACAACTAGTAAACCTACTGCGATGTTATTGTCAACAGCGCAGCGTGAAGCGCGCGAAACCTTTCAACAATTAATTATGTCGATATCGAAGCTAATTGTAATCTATACTAAGATATAAATCTACAGTGGTTTTTACGGATGTTCCGTTATAACTACTGAACCATGCATCCGATTGACTTGAAACTTGGTATCCGTGTAGAAAATACATGTACTTAATGGATAGGCTAATATTTATATGAGTGTTGGACTCCCTACACCGGTTGCGGGGGCGTTAATGATGAGAATCTTTGTGGGGGTGAGAAATAAT
>NW_021011519.1:257824-353589 GCF_003987935.1 Bombyx mandarina | reverse complement strand
CGATTAAAACTTGTGTCTGAAGTGGAGAACTCTCTGGGGCGGGTCTCCAAGTGGGGTGAACTGAATTCAGTTCAGTTCAACCCATTGAAGACACAGGTTTGCGCGTTCACTGCGAAGAAGGACCCTTTTGTCATGGCGCCGGAATTTCAAGGAGTATCCCTGCAGCTTTCCGCGAGTATCGGGATTCTGGGGGTCGATATTTCGAGCGATGTCCAGTTTCGGAGTCATTTGGAAGGTAAAGCCAAATTGGCCTCTAAAATGTTGGGAGTTCTCAACAGAGCGAAGCGGTATTTCACGCCTGGACAGAGACTTGCGCTTTATAAAGCGCAGGTCCGACCTCGCGTGGAGTACTGCTCTCACCTCTGGGCCGGGGCTCCCAAATACCAGCTACTTCCATTTGACTCCATACAGAAACGGGCTGTTCGGATGGTCGATAGTCCTGCTCTCGCGGATCGCTTGGAACCTCTGGGTCTACGGAGGGACTTCGGTTCTCTCTGTGTTTTATACCGCATGGTCCATGGGGCTGAGGAATTATTCGAGATGATTCCCTCATCTCCTTTTTATCATCGCACCTCCCGCCATCGGAGCAGAGTTCATCCATATTATCTGGAACCGCTGCGTTCATCGACAGTGTGTTTCCAAAGATCTTTTTTGCCACGTACCATCCGGCTTTGGAATGAACTCCCCTCCACGGTGTTTTCCGAACGCTATGACATGTCCTTCTTCAAACGAGGCTTGCGGAGAGTTCTTTATGGTAAGCAGCGGCTTGGCTCTGCCCCTGGCATTGCTGACGTCCATGAGCGACGGTGACCACTTACCATAAGGTGGGCCGTATGCTCGTCTGCCTACAAAGGCAATAAAAAAAAATAAAAAAAATCTTATGAATTTATATGTCTGTCTCTGTTTACTGTCGCTTTTTCGTTTCATCGATTTTCGAATCACAACGATGCTAAAGAAGTTTTCACCTTAAAAAACGTGTCAATTATAGATTAAATTATATTTAAAGACGAGCATTAACCTAATAATAACTAAATAAAGTAATATTATTATCCTTCGATCAACAGTTACTATTGTTGATCGAAGTTATTATCCTAATCGACGACAAACGCCTGAAGCGACAGTTTTATTTCCTACTAGCGACCCGCCCTCGCTTCGCTTCGGAAACATTAAATTTTATTATTGATAGGCGAGTCCCGCCATGTTGCGCGCGGTACGACAATAACTGCAGGTGACGCCGCGGGGCGAAGCTAGTCTAAAAAAAGTAGCCTAAGTTACTCCTTATATCATCAGGTACCTATTAGCGAAAGTCTCATCAAAATCGGTCCAGCCGTTCCAGAGATTAGCCGGAAGAAACAGACAGACAGACAGACAGACAAAAATGGTAAAAAAATTTATTTTGGTGTATGTACCGTATATATATTCATATGCATGTAGTAAAAAGCGGTTATTTCAATATTATAAACAGACACCCTAATTGTATTTATATGTATTGATTATTCCCAATTACTTGTTTGAGCTGGTTTGAGCTTTGATGAGTTTTTGACAGATGGCGGTGTCAGTCAGCTTATCGACATGACGCTTTAGTGTCTGGGTCGCGCAAGGATCCAATAGATGGTGCGGTATTCGAAGTCTAAAAGTTTCATTTATGCTAAAACTTCTATACATATTTATGTAAAGATCAATGTGTCTTCGGACTTCTGTGTGTTTAGTACGAGTTTTTTAACGTTCTCGATCGCGTAAAAGTTAACTCAAATTTCTACGTATAGCCGGATTTTTTATTAGACGAAGTCAACTGACGTTTACTGTGTTGTCAGTTTTTGATGAAATAAAAATAGTGTTGTGACAAAGTGAACGTATGAAAAAACTCCTGAATTAATGAAATTGCCTCGATTGTCTAGTGAATAGTTGGTGTGCCGAATTGCCGATATCGGGTACGGGGTTCGTATTTTAGGCGTGCTTTGTACATACCAACGAGTTTTCGACGAAATATTATGTTCCTATAGTATCTACCTGTACTGAATACCGAGTGTTTTAAACATTAAGAAAAACATTGCGAGGAAGCTTGTAAGACTGTCCTATTTCCAATACATCATATAGTTGAAATTATAGACGTATAAAATATAACAATTATGGGTAGGTAATGAAAATAAAAAAACTGATACTACTAGTAATATATATTGGAGCACTTTAATACAATTTTATTGTAAAATATAAATAATATTCTTTTATAGTTTGAAATTAATGATTAACTCTTCACACTCATTGTTGATTCATGTGATTGAACGAGAACTGAACGCATCACTATTACTTTAAATATAGCAACATTATTTCACAAAGTGACATTAGCTACTGTCAGCTGGCTTCGTCTAATTAAAAATCCGACTATAGTTGGAACAGCGCCCCTAGCGGCAAACGTTCCATCATCGCCTCAGCCTGTCCACTGGTGAATATAGACCTCTCATACGCATTTAAATTGTAGATGTCTATGGGCTCCGATAACCACTCAACACCAGATGGACCGTGAGCTCGTCCACCTAACTGAGCAATCACTGAGTATAAAACAAAGTCGCTTTCTCTGTCCCTATATCTGTCCCTATGTATGCTTAAATATTTAAAACTTCGCAACGGATTTTGATGCGTTTTTTATTAATAGATAGACTGATTGAAGAGGAAGGTTTATATGTATAATAACATCCATTAAATAGTAGAGAAATCAATAATAAATTACAGTTTCCGAAGCGAAGCGAGGGCGGGTCGCTAGTCTATACTAATATTATAAAGAGGAAAGATTTGTTTGTTTGTTTGTTTCGAATAGGCTCCGAAACTACTGGACCGATTTGAAAAATTATTTTTCCATTAGAAGCCGACATTGTCCCTGATGAACATAGGCTACTTTTTTTTAAATTTTTTTTATTTAATTTTTTTTGTTTCATGTGTGTTTTAATGTTTCCGAAGCGAAGCGAGGGCGGGTCGCTAGTAAAAAATAAAAGACATAGTTAGCGTTCAGTATAGCCGATAATTTTGCAAACATCCTTTTGAAGAGTTATTCCTTGTTTGTGGTCATTTCCTTGAACTGGGAACCATGAGATCGGCAAACTGAGAACCGCGAATTCTTTGAGCATACATTTACACTAGACATTTCCGTGGCGGACGTAGTTGCATTAAATCGCGCAACGAGAAAAGACGTTGGAAGGAGGAGAAGGATGCTATTTTTTTAAATTATACATAAAAAATACATTAAATCAATAAAAAAAAAACAATACAGACACTACCATGTATTTGACACAACACTTAAATGTATTAAACTCTTTTGTTTATTGGTTAAAGTCTGTGATCAAATTGACAATAGACCAATAATGTTTGTCTTTAATACATATTATTTGTCTATTCTATGGTGCAGTTTTGGCGAAATCTGTGATTATAGAAGTACAATAGTTTTGATAATAGAGCCTTATTAATGTTCAAACTTATAATTTCAATTAATTTTAGTCGAATTTCGACTACTGGGGGATCACTAGTTAATATTAATACTTTGATTAAATTAGTTGTCATTTTTTTCGTAAAATAAATCCATGTTGAAGCTTTATGGGCAGTTCCATTTCTCACAACTAGATGGCGACGGGTTCGTAAAGCTTGTGTTGTAAATACCCAGACGAGTGACGACTTAAAGGCGATTCCGGCCAAAAACAGCTGTTTTAAAAACCCAAGGTTCGCCCGTTTCGCTGTTTCCATCCGTGAATCCATTGTTTGCATTAAACATTTCGAATGGTTAAACAATTGACAATGCTATTGTCACTGTCAATAGAGCTTCTCCGAAGTTCCTGCGTCGTGTTTTGGCGGGAACAGCTGACCAGTTAAACTGGTCGCTGTGAGACCCTAATTGTTTGCGTTCTCGCACAGAGAAAAAAAAGGGCCCGTTGAAAACTCCTCAAGCGAAGAGTTCCGTAACTGGATTGAACGCGAAAGCCGATGGAATTGTTTTCTTGTGACGCCATTGCTGTCAGTGTCGAGCTTACAAAAATGGCCTTGTTGTTGACCGGGAAGGTAGAATGGAAAAGACCGTAGGGCAGGTCCCCCATGCGCTGGTCAGACCAAGTCCACACCGCACTGAACACCACAATATGTCAGGCAGTCCAGGTTGTCGAGGCCAGATCGATGTGGCGTGATTTTTTTTAAATTATGGATTACTGGTGGTCCAGACGCCTTTTCAGTTTCACCAGGGCCGGTGGGCGAGCAAGGGCTCAGTCAGGAGGGGTGGGATTAGCTAACAGCTGCCCGAGTGCCTCCGAAGGGGACCTAACAACTCAAGAGCAGCTACTTCGTGAATGAATCTACTACCGGATCGGAATCGCGATCCGATGAGAAGATTCGGCGAGAAACTCAACGGGCTGATGCATGGGTTAGGTTACACGTCGAGCTCTTCGCCGAGATCGACGAGTACGGTTACCGAGGTTCCTAAGCCTGCTCCTAGCATAAGAGCTGAAGGCGTCTAGTGCAAGAGTTATTAGATCTGTGGCGTGATATAGTCCGCTGGAAGATTCTCAGATCCGTAAGCATTGAGGATTTACGACGTAAGGAGGAGATTCTGTTATATGAAAAATGATATGAAGCGAAATGCGATGAAGTTCATCTATTTGAGACTACAATCATTTAGTATGAAATTAATTGAATTATATTATATTAATAATTATATTAATAACTAGCGACCCGCCCTCGCTTCGCTTCGGAAACATTAAAACAAACATGAAACAAAAAAAAAAAAAAAAAATTAAAAAAGTAGCCTATGTTCATCAGGGACAATGTCGGCTTCTAATGGAAAAAGAATTTTTCAATTCGGTCCAGTAGTTTCGGAGCCTATTCGAAACAAACAAACAAACAAATCTTTCCTCTTTATAATATTAGTATAGAGTATAGATATAGATATAGTAATAATTATATTACTGGTGGCAGGACCTCTTGTGAGTCCGCGCGGGTAGGTGCCACCGCTCTGCCTATTTCTGCCCTGAAGCAGTAATGCGTTTCGGTCTGAAGGGTAGGGCAGCCGTTGTAACTATACTGAGATCTTAGAACTTGTATCTCAAGGTGGGTAGTGCATTTACGTTGTAGATGTCTATGGGCTCCAGTAATCACTTAACACCAGGTGGGCTGTGAGCTCGTCCATCCATCTAAGCAATAATAAAATAATAATAAAAACAGGAAGAGATAAACGCATGGGCGCTTTCAGAATTGCTAAATGGTTGATAAGACATCGCTATTAAAGGTTTGAACCTAGAGAAATCCGACATACAATTTCGCCGTTCGCTTTACCGTCAATAAGTTCACATGGACTTGACAAGCATGAGGTCAAATTTGAAGTTCCGACCCATCGAAGGTCACCGCACCACCTGGACTACTTTACGATTGCCTGGACGCAGTCTCCACTCAAAAACCCGTCACATATATGACATGAGGCTTTTTTTGCCCGTATAGGTAAACGAGTGGGTCGTATACCCACCTGATGGTGAGTGGTTACCGTCGCCCATGGACTTTAGCAATAGCCACCGCAGAGCCAAGCCAAGCCGACACCGTGGAGGGGAGCTCATTCCAAAGCCGGATTGTACGTGGCAGAAAAAATCTCTGGAAACGCAATGTGGATGAACGCAGTGGCTCCAGGTAGTATGGATGAACTCTACTCCGGTGGCGGGCGCTGCGATTGTAAAAACGAGATGATGGTATCATCTCAAACGATTCCTCAGAGCACTCCCCATGGAACATACGGTACAAAACGGTAGTTACGTAACGGTTCTACCAATTGACTACGGATCCCTAAAATTTTGTATCTAGATCATTTCTATATTTAATTATAGCGGAATGTTGTTTGAATATTTTCCTTCAGAACGAAGTAATTAAGGTATGAAAACTTGAGTGTTAAGTTTTCGTAAAGATTACAGTTTTATTTTTTGTCTGTTGTGCGAGATAATTTGAAAGTTGGACGGAACTATTTCAATGGTCGTAGGGTCCGTGGACATCACAAGTGAGCGCCCGTTCCCCGAAGTTAAGTCGTAAAGTTGGCGATGTAAATGTTAATTACGTCGCGCTTTCGAACACAAATGAAAATACGTTATTGCAATGAAGCCCCGACCGGAGAGCCGTGTATTTTAGTACACAAAATCAGCTGAGCGTCGCCATTTTTTTTGTGAACTCCCGCCCATTTTTTTTGCCAAACAGGTTCGGCGTGCAAAGGCATTCCGATTTATACTTTCTTAGAATTTCTTGACACAGGTAGTTTCCGAGTGGTTTTTTTTGTTAAGTTTATTTAAATAACAGATGATAATGAAATTTCGATTCGTATCGTCAGTTGGGAGCCGAGCTATCTGCCCGCATGACGGTAAGTGTTTTTCAATATAAGACCTAACTTCCATGGATATTCGAAGTGCTTTGAATAGCACCCCCGTAAGTACTTTAATCCTGCAAATATTATGATATGGAATGCTTCAGAATGAATAAACAATGAAATACTTAATTGCGTTTTTTGTGATATAAAAAGAAACCACATTTAAAGCCTTTAACCTCTTTTAAAATTAATATTTTAAACAGTATACAAAATTGAACTCTCTTTTCACTGACTGACAGACAGATTCCTAAGTCTCCTAAGTCTAAGACAAAACTTTTTTTAAAACTTGTTTTGAAGGATTTAAATGATAAAGGTTTTTCTTTAAGTGTTTACGAGAAACATGATTACTTGTTTTAGATGAAGATACAGCATCTGGAAGCGGCTAGAATTGGGCGTTTTAGCTAACAATGAACTGGACTGATTAGATGAAAATCCTTCCGCCCGTCAATCCGTCAAGCCTCAGTTCGCGAACTATGAAGAACAGCTGTCAAGGCTTTATTAAACAAGGATTCCACATGACCACGACTGCTCTGCCAAGAGTAACCGACAATAATGATGACGACGAGCTAACAATTGGAGACATGAGTGGATGAAAGGGTTAAGTACAATTTTTTAGATTTTTGACTTTTTATACTGAATGAAAGTGTTATATGCCTATTATGGTCTAATATGGTTTATATTAGACCTCCGGGTTTAAAGGCTACTTTTAGAAATTGCATGTGATGAATGTACGAATAAAAAGTACAGTAACAAAAGTTTGTTGCCCGTTTCCTCAAAATTAACAAATTGTATCATATCCCCTTCATTCACTTATGTCTTCAATTATAATGAGGTTTGTTAAACGACTTCGGAATGGACTCCACGGTGTTTCCCGAGCGCTCAGGCGTGACAAGCCTTCTAGGTTTACGGAGAGAACTCGTTGGGGGGCAGCGCCCTGGCTGTCCAGGTGCCGTTGCTGACGCTGACAATGCCAGTAAAGAGCCACGTCAAAACATGAATTGTATACAACGGCTTTCCCATCCTTTAACCCGGAATTCAGACCTCCACGAAGTCTATTCCGGACTTGAATACGTTTTTTTTATTGCCTGATGGTGAGTGGATACCGTCGCCCATGGACTTCAGCAATGTCAGAGGCAGAGTCAAGCTGCTACCTACAGTACATACTAATAAAATCACATTCCCATCACCAGATTAAGGCGAGCGCCTCGCCGCTTCGACTATGTCAGTTAAAACTTAATTTATATCCTCACACGTCCTTATCGTTCCTTATCATCTCAGTCCTTAAGTCCGTAACATCCTCTTGTTTATTACTTCCTACTTTTATCGATTTTAAATCGGAGTTTTCTGTGATAGTTTAAATGCGCCTTCGTGCGTCATGTCTCAAGGTGGGTGGTGCACGGAAGTGTGCCCAACAGGGCGCAACTCCACCTGATGCTGTCCCTAAGCCGGCTACTTCTCTATCCACTCTTGTTCCCGTGCGCTACATCCTATTCCTCTTCAAGCGAGGTTTGAAAAGAGTCCTGGGTAGCCAGACCGGTCACCGTCCTCGCCGAACCCGTCGCTTGCGACGCAGGGCTCGACAAGAAAATTAACCCACAGACACAGCCCACTGAGTTTCTCGCCGGATCTTCTCAGTGGGTCGCGTTTCCGATCCGGTGGTAGATTCTGCGAAGCACTGCTCTTGCTAGGGCCAGTGTTAGCAACGACGTCAGGTTTGAGCCTCGTGAGCTCATCTACTAGTTAAGGTTACGCTAAAATGGCCTCTCAAGACCATCAGCTTAGGTGGGTAAAAACAAAAGGCGGCCAGCGGAATGGCTATTGGTGATAACCCACGCCTGATGCTAAAAGGGCATCTTTTATTGGTGGTAGGAGATCTTCTCGTGAGTCCGCACGGGTAGGTATCACCACCCTGCCTGTATCCGCCGGGAAGCAGTAATGCATTTCGGTTTGAAGGTTGAGCAGCAGTTGTAACTATACCGAGACCTTGGATCTCATATCTCAAGGTGGTTGGCGCCATTTACGTTGTAGATGTCTATGGGCGCCGATAACCACTTAACTCGCTTAGCTCGTCCACCCATCTAAGCAATAAATAAAAATAATCTATCACAATGTAAACAACGCCACTCATCTTAAAACACGAAATCGAATCTCAATAAAATTGTGGTAGGTATAACACGTAGAAGGCATGGCAGCATCGCGGCAGATGAAGCCATTAGCGAAAAAGACCAAGAATAATAATAATTATGGAAACAATAATTTGACATTTTTAGTAACAATCCTAACAGAGCATTGACCATAAACCACATGTTGGAAGTTTACGCGCCAATTTTATCAAAATTAATTTCATGGCAATATCTTTCTTATTTGTATTGGAGTAAGAATCATTATCCAGCGAACCATACATTATTTTTTCTGTTCGCGTATCGTGAGAATTTTATAACATTTAAAAGATAATATGCTTTGTTGGTTCAAAAATAAAGGCGAAGATCGTTTAAGTAATGTAAAAATACCTGTTCTTTTGACCGAAATTGACCTCTTCAAAACGCGGGAAGAGCGCTGTCGAGTATATGATATGCTATTTTGACTCTTAACACAGGTGGCTAAGATAATTTTTCTTTTGTATTATTTCGCTTGTGATTTTCTTCATTCAATAAGTTTGGCGGGCCTATTTGCAAGTAGGTAGTCAGTTAAGGTTAGGTTACTGCTCATAGTCTAAAGTCGAATAAACAAAGAATCGAATAATTAATATCAAACAATTATTGACTTTTACTCACTAAAAGAGCCATTTTGTGCAACACGAAAAATATAGGTATGTGAAATTTCTACGAATTATAAATACATCTGAATTGATAATTTTTATCATATAACTTACTGGTTATCATCGAAGACTGGTTTTTGATGAGATAAACTTAGAATTTTACATATTAAGTATGCGTGAATACACATGTGCATATTCGAATTATTGTCGATTTTATAAGTATTGTTAATACCTGGGAAATTTAAACGTGTCTAAATTAATGATGACTGGTATTTTTTCTATGTAGGCTTAGTTAGTGGCAATAAGGAGTCTTTGTAATACAGCTTAAATTACTTTTCAATATGTTTTGGATGGAGAGCTCAGTGAAAAATTTTGAGATTCTTACGTGTTAGATGATTTTGATTGAGGTGTGTGATTATGTTCATCAGTTCCTACTTAGGTTTTTTTTTATTAGACTAAACCGGAAACGTAACAAGTATGGTAATTTTTTATAATGAAAATCAAAGTTTTACCACATTGGTAGTGCATCGACAAATTTACATTTACCACTAATGGCAACGGAAAAGAATACAAAAATGTATTTTTCAATTATACATTTATTTTGTTCCTGTGTCAAGTTCTCTACCAATTTTTTTACTGTGTACTGGAACGTTAGTGCATCTTATGCAGTTGCAATAAGAGCTAGAATCGCGTAAAAATCTTTAATCGATCTGTCACGTAAATTTCGATTACGTCACATTAAATAAAATGCTTATCGGTCAAAAATTATTAAAACGTTCCAAAATAACGTTTATTTCAGTCGAGTAAAGATCATAATATTGTTTTCGATTTACAAAATTAAGATTGTCATTTCACGGCGGGAGTCTTCTCTGGAATCACATTCCAGATTTAAAAGTGAACGCCCTACAACGGTACCGTAACCGACGCTTTCGTTTCGCGCGCTTTTGCATTACACAGATAAAAACAGTTTGTTTGTACATACATTTATACGGCAGATAGGTATATTTATTTATTATTTATGATTTGAGAATTTCGGGATGGCATACATTTATTTTTGTCTGTGATTTGCGTAAAACCTATAAATTTCTCGAAACAGTAAAGTAGAAATTGTTTTCGTGTACCTAATTAAAATTATTATATGCGTGTATGAATTGTTTTGTTAACAACGAAATAACTAGCGAATGTTTGTGTTTGTGAACATTTTCTATACTATATTATATTATAATATTATAAAGAGGAAAGATTTGTTTGTTTGTTTCGAATAGGCTCCGAAACTACTGGACCGATTTGAAAAATTCTTTTTCCATTAGAAGCCGACATTGTCCCTGATGAACATAGGCTACTTTTTTAAAAAAAAAAATATTTTATTTTTTTGGTTTCATGTGTGTTTTAATGTTTCCGAAGCGAAGCGAGGGCGGGTCGCTAGTATATAATATGCACAGATGACTTATTTACAATGCCCTAAATATTGAAAAGTTCTCTAAGGATTTTTTTAATGATTCTTTGTTTTTACAAATACCTACGTCTATTTTTACGGCTTAGTGTCACATTTCAAATACTTATCGAGTACCTATCTGTTATCTGTGTAATTTGTAAAGTGATAAAAACAGTTTTAATTACGTTTAGGAGATCCTATCATCATCATCAGCCTGCGGCAGTCCACTGCTGGACATAGGCCTCCCCCAAAGCTCACCACTGAACCCGATCTTCGGTTCTACGCATCCAGTTACTGCCAGCTGCTCGCTCCATCTAGCAGGAGGGCGTCCTACACTACGTTTGCTGTTTCGCAGTCTCCACTCCAGAACACGTCTACCCCAACGGTTATCGGTTCTGCGACATAAAATATGTGACCAGCCCATTGCCACTTCAGCTTACTAACTCTGGAGGAGTAGGAGATCCTATATTCATTTTTATATAAATAATAATGGAACGTTTGTCTTTTATGCATTCTTAAGCCATGCTTTTGATTGTAATGATATTTAGTGTCGTTGAAGTTGGCGATCCGCGAAGGCTTCTCTGGTCGTACCATCGAGGAATTTCAAGAAATCCGTGTAAAATCAGCTTTTTACATATGCCCGTGGCTGGTTTTCACCACCTTTAAATATAAATAGCACATATACCTACCTATTACTGGTTGGTCTATGCTTTTGTCTTTTTTAACTATTAAATTATCATTCATTGTTCACGTGTGTTTTTTTATTGTTAAGTCTTACAAGAATATACAGCATATAAAAAGGTATTTATTTTTTTGACAACAAGATTTTCGTTTGAAATGATTTAGGAAATTAAATTATGCACTATGAACACACAATATAATATGGAAATAATCGAAATTTTACTGTGTATTTTTTACGTACTAGTGGTCACGCAGTAGTCGAAATTCGACTATAATTAATTGAAATTATAAGTTTGAACATTATTATGGTATATTGTCAAAGACCATTCTACTTCTTCATTAACAGATTTCGCCATGACTACACTGTACATAAATAATACTTTAGATAAACAATATTATTTTATTTTCAACTAGCGACCCGCCCTCGCTTCGCTTCGGAAACATTAAATTTTATTATTGAATAGTTGAGTCCCGCGATGCTACCCGCGGTTGTTGTCGTACCGCGGGTGACGCCGCGGGGCGTAGCTTATCTAAAAAACGCCTAAGTTAGCCTAAGTTACTCCTTATATCATCAGCTACCTGTCAGTGAAAGTCCCGTCAAAATCTGTCCAGCCGTTCCAGAGATTAGCCGGAACAAACAGACAGACAGACAAAAATTGTAAAAAATGTTATTTTGGTGTATGTACCGTATATATATTCATATGCATGTAGTAAAAAGCGGTTATTTCAATGTTACAAACAGGCACTCCAATTTTATTTATATGTATGGATTTGACCACAGACTTTAAGCAATAACAAAACAATAAAAAAAGTTTGACAATAAACAAAGATATGTTTATGTGCGTGTGTGTCAAATACATGGTTATTGTGTGGTGTGTGTAATGTTTTTTTTAATGTAATGTTTTATTAATGCATAATTAAAAAAATTATTACCATTCTGCACTACTTCTCTACATTCTCTATAAGTTTGGGAAATTTCATACTCCCCCTCCTCCATTAATATATAGATAATAGGTAAAAGAATACATACGGCCATAGTTAAGATGTGTAATTCGGAAAAATTACTATCGTTTTTATACTGGCTTCACGGGACTTTGTAGGAACATATCTACCGCGTTTATACCGACCTATAATCTAAAATGCTTTAATTCGCTCAGCTGGTAATAAGCTGATTAGAACAAGCGCTCGAGGCGTTTTCGGACAATTTATGAACTTCCTGAACTTGCTAATTTTGTAGGAACTTAAACGAAAATAGCGAGGAACGTGTCTGCAGCGGAGCCAGGGAATGCGCAGGGAACAAGAGTGGATGTAGGTCAGGTCTGTTTTGGCTGCAGACTGTGCGTTGTGTAGAGTTATTGACAGTGACATTGATAGCTGCCGGTTGACTGCTGCGTTGCTTTTTTGGCTGTGGGTTATTCTGGTTTCGCGGTGCACGGGTAGGTACCACCACCCTGCCTATTTCTGCCGTGAAGCAGTAATGCGTTTCGTTTTGAAGGGTGCGGCAGCCGTTGTAGCTATACTGAGACTTGCAACTACAGAACCTTTTACTTGAAACTGGCATACAGTTAAAACTATTGCCATAAAAAAAAAACTACAGAACCAATGTCCCATTTGCACAAGTCGAAATGTGATAAGTTGACATCAAATTAAATAGCTCATCATTAATCTAAAGTAATGATTTTCGATGAATGTGGATACGTTTGCTTCATTTGTAATTGAAAATATTAGTGAGTTGAAATTCGACTATAATTAACTGACATTGTAAGTTTGAACATTATTATGATTCTCTTGTCAAATACTATTAAAATACTTTTACATATAACCACAGATTTCGCCAAGACTAGGTACACTATAGACAAATAATATGAAAGTCAAACAATGTTAATCTATTCTCAATTTGACCACAGACTTTAAACAATAACAAAAGTTTGACACTAAACAAAGAGTATACCGTAAAATGGGGCGATTAGGGACAAATTCCAACTTTATGAGCAATTTTAAGGTAGTTGTTGATGTATATAATGCTATATCAGGATCAAAATGATTGAGTCTTGGGGGCATCTTTGTTGTCTAATTTAAAATTATGCAACTAGCATTCCAGTTTAAGCAAAAAATGCAAAAATAGGTGTAATCCCTATTAACCCGAAAATTGCGGTTAATTGGGACGAAATGAGAAATTTGCTAGGGTTGGCACTACTTTTATTTTTATATATAGTTTTAATTTATTTATTTATTTAGTTGCACCAACAAAGTGATCATCAATAAAAAAAATTGAAAAACTGACAAAAGTACATGGCAGACATCACCTCAATTATAGGTGCAATCGACAGTGCTGATATTTCTATCTGGGTTAAGAGATTAGGTGTGTCGGTTATTCCATGGATTAATCAGATGAATACCCCCACTCTGAACAAATATTAAATATTTTATTATGTATTACTTAGACATTTTTGTCCACCTTGAGATTTCATTGATCTTGTTACATGTCTCTGCAAAATCGACTTACTTATATTAAATTGCTTATCTATTTCAACTAAAGACTTATTCCCAATTTCGCTTCGAATAAACCAGATTTTTACCAACAAATTTAAAAAATATTGTTATAACTACATAGACAACCCTACAAACCTGTACCTATTTATACTTAGGTCGTTTCCATTTCACGTATTCTCATCCCAATTGACCCCTTTTTCGTTGTTATTTGTACCTAAGACGTCCCCAATATCCCCAAAAACAACAGATTTTTACATGTATTTTTATTTAATCAAATACATTAAAACCAATAACAACTGAGACTTACCTTTAATATATATGCTGGTTCAAACACTAAATAACGTTTATAAATCATAGTCGTCTTCTATTATTATCAAATAAATAAAAGAGAGCAAAGTTTCTAGCACTAAAATAATTACCACCACAGGAAGTTAAATTGAAACGCGATTTTTTATAAGTTAGCAGCTATTATCATGCATATTCAGAGTTGTTTTGTGAACTTTCAACATTCTACTATTAAACTACAAAAAAATGGAAGATTTTGCAACGAATATAAAACTTATATTGAGCGTCGAAAGACTTTCCCGGTTTTTTCCCGATTCGCCTTTCAATCCCTAATCGCCCCATTTTACCGGTACATTAAGTGTGTGTGTCAAATACATGGTTGTGTGTGTAATGTTTTTTTTTAATGATTTAACGTGTTTTTTATGCACAATTAAAAAAATTATTAACATTCTGCACTTCTTCTCTATCTATACTAATATATATTTACGGATTTTCCGTTATAACTACTGAACCATGCATCCGATTGACTTGGAACTTGGTATCCATGTAGAAAAGACATGTATTTAATGGATAGGCTTTATATGAGTGTTGGACTCCCTAATAATAATGACAATAAATAATAATGTTAATTTTAAATGCCTAGCGAAGCGGGCGAGTAAGGCTGGTATTCTCTATAAGTGTGGAAAATTGCATGCTCCTTCGTTCGCGCAATTTTCGTAAAAAGGAGTACAAAGTTTTTGGCTCACGCATTAATTTACAGCTTAGTTGGATGTGATGTGAGTTGCGTCTCCGATAGACTCCAAAGCTCTTTTTTTTTGTTTTTTTTATTTGTTATATGGGTGGACGAGCTCACAGACCCCTGGTGTTTCATTTATTTATTTATTCAATTTAATACAAAGTCAGGCTTACAGTTTGCACCAAAACGCCTAACTCGTTAACACAAAAAAACATTATTAAAACTATTAAGTATTATTATTATGCTAAAATAAAATTATTTTAGACAAAAGTATTCCCCAGTTCTCGGCAAACACGTCAGCATCCTGGATTTCGGGCAGAAATTCGTTTAACAGTGCAATTGCCCTGGCCGTTGGACAGTTCCTAGCTCAACGGGTCCTCAGTCCCGCCAATGCCGCGAATAAGTGATGGCGGCGGCGCATTCCCGCCCGCGCATACTGTTGCGGGACGAATAGTGTCATTTGCCTTAGTGCCAAGGGATTATTGACTCTATTCTGTAATAGAGAACAGTAATGTACGAGTAAATGCAACTTTCGCCTGTGGTTAAGGGTATCCAGTCCAACCATACCTGACACAAAAAGCGACGGAAACAAAAACTGATAATAACCATATAACCTCTTATACAGGTACCGAGCAGACTTACGCTGAACTCTCACTATAAGCATTTTTTTTTATTGCTTAGATGGATGGACGAGCTCACAGCCCACCTGGTGTTAAGTGGTTACTGGAGCCCATAGACATCCACGCATTCGCAACGCATGCTTCACAGCAGAAACAGGCAGAGTGGTGGTACCTACCAGTGCGGACTCACAAGACGTCCTACCAACTGTATTCGAAGTAAATTCGAAGGTCTACAGTTAAAGCGAAATCGACCTCATTCTTCACAGCGACAGATACAACGTGAGATTTGAGACTCAAGCTATTGCTGGTATTATTATTTTTTAAGTTTCAAAAACACATCTGACTTACGTCATTCTGTTTTACAGACGACGAAAAAAAATATCGGATCATATGGTCAATGTTTTGGGATGCATGCGATTTTCGTAGTTAGCGTACAGGAAATAAAATTTAGTTTCGCTTGTATCGCTCAAAAGGATCACCATATGACTGGACTTTGAATTGGATCGTGGTGTGCGTGAAATACTGGATTTATTTTTTAATGTGCAAACGACTTTATTTCTTATAGAAACTCTGACAGTGACTATATTTCGTTGTATATCTTTTTGTTATGTGTGCGTTCAAACAGGATTCGGATCCCATATGATTTTGTGTGACATTCCTTTAGTTAAATAGCCACGCGTGATTACTGCTTTATATCACATACGTTTAGAGTAGAAAATCGTTTGTTTTGAATATTCGTTCTTCGATCTAGTTGTGGGGTCAGCCGGGTTGGCCTGCTCCCAGCTGGGCTGCCAGGCGCAAAACTTTAAATACAACTATGTATTAATATCAATAGTTTGTAGTTTTCTATGACAGACAAATTCTGACAAATCAGGGGCATTAAAGCGGTACACTTATCTATGAATGGTGTGAAGGATCATTACAGATTGCAAGGCCAGATCTGATTTCTTGTAACCTAACAGCGTGTTTTAGTCTGCAAAATAATATAGTTGTGGCGCCTATCAAGTTAAAATTATTGTTGGCGATTGTTATTAGCAATGTTATTGCATAGTTTATCAGCGTAGTGTTTGCGACCGCTCATATCGTACTACCTGTACTGCCATAGAAATAGTTAGCCGGAACAAAGCAATGAGAAAAGAACTCGAAATGAACAATTATCATAATAACATTTCCTAAGCAATTGAACATACAAAACTGTGAAAGGGAGCTAAGTCTATAAGTTATTTTAAATAAAATCTTAGGAAGCTTACTTTTTTGAAATGCATTATTTTAACGAAAATAATCTCCTAACCAACAGGGTGTCTTATAATTTTTTTACAGACCATTATGGATTATGGATATCCATAATATCTTCTTTGAACCTAGTACAGACTTTTGCTTTTTCAAAGGTTAACGTAGCGAATTTTAACGATTAATCGTATTTCTACTCTATGCCTTTATGAACGAAAATATCTTAAGAGGAAAATAATAATAAAATATCAGCGGGTTCCATAGATACTATGATGAGAATGAAACAACCTATTTTGAAATTGAAGTCGGTTTTCTAATTTTACAAAAAGATTAAACACTCTGATTGTTTAAAAATAGGCTGAACAGTGATACTAATCTATACGAGCTTATAAAACCCCTACCATCTAATATTATTAATATTACCAAATTAAACTATAATTCATCTTGTTTCCATATTAGTTTCCAAATTAGGAGAAATTTCGAATGACGCTATTCTGAGAGCAAGGTGGCCAACAGAACGATAAAAAAACGGTCCCGCCACTCCCCGTTCGCCGAGGCAAACCGGGAAAATTCAGTTGCTCCCTGACTGCGGTTACGGGTAGTCGCAGCTCAGTTCATACCATTTATACTGGTTGATAATTGAACAATTTTGGATTGCTATGATAATGGACTAGTGATTTTAGTGTTTTAAATTAGAATTAAAACGTTGTGCCAAAATGTGGGGAGAGAGTAGTGAAAATTGCGAAAATAATTGCCAGTGTTCCGGGTAAGTATCTATTTATCATATTAACATTATTATTTTTCAAAACAATGTGTCAATGTTGCTATTTTTAACTTCACACTCATAGGCATCTATTAAGTTCGTCTTTCCTAAACGTTCATAAGAAATTAGTACCTCCAAAGAAATATGTTCTTTTCGATTATATATTATGTTAACAATAGTAAACGCTAAATTTGAAGCAACATTTTAATGATAAACATACCAAATAATACATTTTTAAGTGGAAGTAAATTATAGAATTTTGGGAAGGGCCTCTCATAGCTGAAATGACTTGTAACTGGCAGGTTTTTGGATGTTTTAAATCGATTATAACAAGTTCCTGTTGATTTTAATACGCTTCTATTAGCTCGGTATATATTTTTGTTTGTATTTAGTATAATATTTCAACGTAATCTCAATCGTATCGAAGTCGTCCGCCCAACTTGACAATTCTCACTCGCGTCAAGGAGCGATGTAGACACATTAATGTTATAACTTCGCTCTAATATCCCGATAGGTATCGACAGGTTATAAGAAAAAATGAAACCAAATTGTTAGTTCTGTGCTATTTAAATGTGTTTTGAAACTGCACACGTTTTTATTTTGTAATATTCCAACGTGTTATTGTGAACCCGCACAACTAAGCACCATTTTCTTCCTTTTTTTTATGTTTGAGAGATTACTGGTGGCCCGGAGGCCTTTCCAGTTGTACCAAGGCAGATGGGCGAGCAAGGGCTCAGCCAGGAGGGGCGGGATTTGCTAACAGTTACCCGAGCGCCTCCAAAGGAGACCTTACAACTCAAGAGTAGCTGCTTCGCGAATGAATCTACTACCGGATCGGTATCGGAATACTCTTCCGTCTCTAGTGTCATAGTCATGCGTTTTGAAGTGTGAGACAATAATTACATTCGTATAACTTAATGCAATGATTTGACATGTTACTAACAGTGCTTAATGGTAGAAATAGACAATATCGACGGCTCATTTGTGTGAGCCTACACATCGTGTCGCTAGTTTTTGGCATGACAAAAACATGTCTGCCTTATCGGATAACGGCTGTGACTGAATTCACACCAAGTAACGATATATTATGTTACGGATGTACTTAAAAATAGGTAATCTATTAATTTAAATGGGATTGTAGGGCGAAATCTAATGAATCTTTGGTTTGACATCATAATCTTTTATTTTTAAGTCATACTTCAGTGATTTTAAGAAAACCTCGTCATGACAACCAAAGACATTGACATTGACATTCACGTTTTTTAAAACGAATCTAGCGTGCCAGCATGGACTAACTAAAAACTGTAAAAATAAGATGTAAATTGTATAGATATGTGGGAAGATTTTTTAGTTATCTATATCCATAATTTCATTTTTTTTCAAATGATCATTGAATTGATATTTATTTATACGAGTTATTTTTGAATCTTGAAATGTTGTAGATTACTGTGCTAAACTTTAGTGCCCCTCTGCCATCTTTGCACCCCCAGCCACCCGGGGGCTTCGTAGGGAGTTCGACCCTCCTCCCCCCACCCGCCTGATTGTGAGCGCTCACTGCGCGTGCTACCAATAAAATGCTCACGATTATTGATGGCTCAATATGTTGTTGATTTTCTTTCCTCGTGGTAAGTACAGAGATATAATTAAATAACACTTTATAATAACTTTTTGTTCAGGGTGGGGTCAATGGTAAAAGGTGTCGTGGACGAAACCCCATGACCATGGACTGGTCAGATGAAAATCCTTACAAAAATCCCCACTTAACGAGTGCGTGCGTCAAGCCTTAGTTCGGGAACTATGAAGAACAGCTGTCAAGGCTTTAATAATCAAGGATCCCACATGACCACGACTCCTCTGCCAAGAGTAGCCGACTGTGATGATGATGTGGACATCACAATGTTTCAATGTATTTTTTATTTTATTTAATCTCCATTAAAGCCGACTTGAAATTCGCTGAAACGGAAATGACCAGTTAAAAGTGACTGTAAAAAGAGCATAATATGAATTTCCGGCATTTGACCTGCAATTGAACATAGTAGATACAATAATTTTTATGGTTTCACTTTTATATCGCGCGGTGAATATCCCACATGCCTTTTGTTGTTTAACAACGATTTGTCTAAAATTAGAATTTACGCAGCGAACTTGCTGATTTTTGCTATACACACGGAAAGTGTTCACTCATGTTAACCGACTTCAAAATAAAGGGAGATTATCAATTAGACGGCATTGATTTGCATGAACGTTACCTGAGAACTAGGTGAACTGATTTTGTATAAAAACTGTGGTTTCTCATTGGTTGATCCATTTAAATTGTATCCTTAATAATGCGTGTTTAATTTACTTTGAATACATTGACGATATACTTCATATTTATATTTGTGTCGAAATCTTGACTTTTTTGCGTTTTTAAGCTTTTATAGACTCTAAGTTATGCTTTATTGTGCTTACTTGAGTACCTAGCGTTAAGAGGTCACCTGGGACATCGACAACGTGATTTCCACCACCCGCTTTGACCGAAACAAGCTTTCTAAGGTCTCAGTTTTAACAGTACAACGGCTGCCTCACCCATTAAATCTGTGGCGGCTAGCCATCAAGCAACACAAGATATTCGACAGATGCCCGAATCTCGCTTACGGCATTTCCAAGATAAGCTTGCATATACACAAGCTCCGAAGAACATTCGGACCGTCGGTCTAGCGAGCAATATCACCCGCTCCGTGGAAGATCTTCTCTTGGTCATATACACGGCAGAGATATTAAGTCGTCGTGGCCTAAAGGATAAGACGTCCGGTGCATTCGTATCGAGCGATGCACCGGTGTTCGAATCCCGCTGGCGGGTACCAATTTTTCTAATGAAATAAGTACTTAGCAAATGTTCACGATTGACTTCCACGGTGAAGGAATAACATCGTGCAATAAAAATCAAACCCGCAAAATTATAATTTGCGTAATTACTGGTGGTAGGACCTCTTGTGAGTCCGCACGGGTAGGTACCACCGCCTCGCCTATTTCTGCCGTGAAGCAGTAATGCGTTTCGGTTTGAAGGGTGGGGCAGCCGTTGTGACTATACTGACACCTTAGAACTATATCTCAAGGTGTGTGGCGCATTTACGTTGTAGATGTCTATGGGCTCCAGTAACCACTTAACACCAGGTGGGCTGTGAGCTCGTCCACACATCTAAGCAATAAAAAAAAAAAAAATAAAAAAAAAAAATAAGATGGTGGTGCCGGAAGGTGGAGGAAATGATTACCTTCTCAGTACTGCTATACTACAGTGGATGACTGAATCCAGCCAAGATCACTCCCAATCATCGAGCGTCGTCTAAGCAATGTCCACACAAATTTCTCCATCATTTTGACCCAATTTTTTTTAATGAATCGTTCCTCGTTCCAGTTCTTAAGCGATGTTTTATATCTTCGTTTAAGAGATGTTTTATTAGTTCGAATTTGTTCTGTAATAAGAACTATGATTAATATAATCGAGAGGTGAAAGGTTGTTTGGTTTCAAGCGACATTTTTGCAATTTTACAGGACAGACAAAAAGTTTTGGAAAAAAGATCAAAGCACTAGCTAACCGCACCACCGGCCACTCAGTTTTGTATAAATACCACAAGCTAAAGGTTTGAGATCAGCTTCACCCTAACGTGTAGGTGAGCTCACGGGGCTCAAGCCGGAGTGTTGCTAACACTGACCCTAGCAAGAGCAGTGCTTCGTAGAATCTACCACCGGATCAGAATCTGAGAAGATCCGGGGCGTAACTCAGTGAGCTAAACCATACCGCCTTTACTACTACAGTTTTTTTTCTGCTTAGATTGCTTAGATGGATGGACGAGCTCACAGCCCAGCTGGTGTTAAGTGGTTGCTGGAGCCCATAGACATCTACAACGTAAATGCGCCACCCACCTTGAGATATAAGTTCAAAGATCTCAAGTATAGTTATAACGGCTGTCCCGCCCTACAAACCGAAACGCATTACTGCTTCACGAAGCGGCAGAAATAGGCAGGGTAGTGGTACCTACTCGCGCGGACTCACAAGAGGTCCTACCACCGGTAATTTCACTAGTAGTTTTGTAATTTATAAATAGATTATAATACGAAAGAAAGAAAAGGGAGTAAATCCAATACGGGTGTATTGTTGTCGCCAAGGGCTTAGGGCTTTGACCACCGCAACGCCATAAAAAACCGTTTGTTTTTTTTGTTTGTCAAAACCTATCCGAGGTCGCGCGGAATACATTTTTTTCTCTACCTATTCGCTGGTAGTGTAAGAGGCTATTCCAGCTACGCCCGGACGGGCATGTGAGCTTACAGGCTCAACCTGAGAGGATTTGCTAACACTGACCCTAGCAAGAGCAGTGCTTTGCAGAATTTACCACCGGATCAGAAACGCGACTCACTGAGAAGATCCGGCGACTGGTAGATTCCCATTGGGTGATTGTAAAAAAGAGAAAAAAATAATTGGCTGTCTGTAAAGAAGTGATAACTTCATAAAGAAACATTGATGAAAAATTACATACTTTTATGAATTGAATTGAATTATTATCACTATTATTTTGCGTGATGCAAAGGAGTTAATTGAAAATTACATATTTTTTTTGGATAAATTAACCCTTGGTCTGATCGTGCCATTCTATCGCTTGTTCCGCGCTCTCGCTCGCACGCTCAAGCTCGAGCGGAACGTGACACTTTTTCGTGCGTGTAAGCGGTGTTTATCGATTTAAAAGACGCATTATCACGTCAAAAATTAACTCAAAACCATTTGTTGGATTATATTATTAAAACAATCGTTCGAATACATACTAATACTAGAGGATAACCGATAAAGTTGATTATTAAAAACACGAATAAAACAACATTTTCTGAAAATAAATCGTAGCTAGATCGATTTATCGCCCCCGAAATCCCCTGTATACTAAATTTTATGAAAATCGTTGGAGCCGTTTCCGAGATTCAGATCATATATATGACGGAGGAGAAACGCTGAAGGAATGTTTTTTAAAAGTGTGACGTCAGCATTGTTGACGTCACGGTCTTTAAGTTCTCGATGATGACTCATGTTTGGGCTTCCAAAACAAAACTTCACGAGAACTGCGTATATTGCACGAGAAGCATAACAACGTTACAGAGAGATCCGTACTGTACTACGGCTCGGACACGAATGAATAAACGCTAGACAGCACGGCCGTATTTATAGGACTTCGTACACGTCAGCGTGTTTACAAGTATTAAACACGTGAGCGTGTTTACAAGATTTTAAAGTATTGAAATTACAATAAAAGGGACTGTTTAACATCAATTTCTTATCACAGAGTAATTAGTTGATGATCAGTAGGTAAATAGTCATATTTGCGCCGACATATATAATATATTTACATACAAGAATTGCTCGTTTAAATATAAAAGATTAAAATTCATTATTTTGTCTTTTAATTCACTAAATGAATTCGAATAATTTTAATATTTTTGACCGTCATCTGTCGAAGCGTTGGATAGGTAATCTGTTTTGTGTTTGGCTCGGGGGCGTTTTGGCGCGAAATAACGAGTCGAAGTTTGCCAAAGATGGCGCGGAATTTTGATTAAACATTTCATAAACAAACCAAATAATTTCGTAAAAATTCAAATCATCAAAAAGAAACATCGATCGATGTTAATCATTTGTAAGATAAATACACTTGTAAGAATGTACTATTGTATATTTATTTTGGTGAGTGATATTTATAGGTCTAGTCTCCGTTCGAACCCGTCGCTTGCGACGAAGGGTTCCGCGAGTAAATTAACCCATAGACCCACCATAACCCACTGAGTTTCTCGCTGGATGTTCTCAGCGGGTCGCGATCCCGATCTGGTAGATTTTGGGAAGCACTGCTCTTGCTTGGACCAGTGTTAGCAACATTTCCGGAGCCCCGTGAGCTCACCTACAGGCTAAGGTTGCGCTGAAATAGCCTCTCAAGGCTATCAGCATAGGTAGAAAAATAAAAATACGCTTGAAAATACGTTATGTTTTTTTTTTACCATCTGTTGTTACGTGCGATGTTTGAAATCAGTTAATTATGTAAATGCCTCCAACCCCGGTGCAACGGGCCGTGAATAGCCGTTTTTAAAGATCATACGTAGTTAATGCCCTATACGACTTCAGTACACGTTAGAGTCACGGCTCAGTGGTGCAGGAGCTAGCGCTCTTGACCGTTGCACACAGAATCGCGGATTCGATTCCCGCGTCGAGCAAACATTGTGTGATCAACAGGTTTGTTTGCTCTTTGTTTGGGCGTTTATCGACGTATGTATTTGTAATTAAAGGTCCGTTTTATTTGGTATCAGCATCAACAGTTCGATGTTTTTAATCAAACTTCAATTATGGTTACACAATTCAAGTAGCTGAAGAAGCTTTTCTTTATGATATTTACTTCAGATTTTAAACATTAAATGGTTCTCCTCTAAAATATCAAAAATGTCGCTTAAACCAAATTGCTTTTCACCCCTCGATGTGTATACATTTGAATGTATATAAGTATGTATTAAGTTTAACGGCCGTCTGGTGTAGTGGTAAGTGACATGGTCACTACACCAGGGGGTCGCGGGTTCGAATCCCGCCAAGGGAAGATATTTGTATGATAAATATAAATGTCTTTCCAGGGTTATGGGTGTATATTAAATATATGTATTATATGTATGTGTATAATAAAAATATTATATTTATTTCCGTTATCTGGTACTTGTAACACAAGTTCTTTACGAACTTAGCACGGGACCAGTTAACGTGGTGTGATTGTAAAAAAAAAAAATGGTACTTAAAACACAAGAAATTCTAAATTGGAGCTAAGTTATTTATTTATTATTCGTGTAATGAAAAAATCAGTCTGTTTGCTCTTTGGGTGGTAAATTACCATTTTACTTCGGTATTACCATCGTTCATTAAAAACACCAGCCGTGGTTTAGGGCTCCAGAGCTGAAGAGTCTCCTCGCATCGTATCAAAAATAGCTGATCTCTGCACAATGCCTCTAACCCACTCGAGCTCACAGCTCGTCTGGTGTTAAGTAGTTACCGGAGCCCATAGACGTCTACAACGTAAATGCCGCCACCCACCACGAGATATGAGTTCTCAGGTCTCAGTATAGTTACAACGGCTGCTCCACCCTTCAAACCGAAACTTATTAGTTCTTCACGGCAAAAATAGGCAGGGCGGCTATACCTACCCGTGCGGACTCACAAGACGTCCTACAGTAATTACACAAATTATAATTTTGCGGGTTTGATTTTTACTACACGATGTTATTTCTTTACCGTGGAAGTCAATCGTGAACATTTGTTAAATACGTATGTATTTCATTAGAAAAATTGGTACCCGCCTGCGGGATTCGAACACCGTTGCATCGCTAGATACGAATGCACCGGACGTCTTATCCTTTAGGCCACGACGACTAATTACTTTCCACATAGTAAGTTTCAGTTAGCACACTAGCTTCCTAGTTTAACGTTCGCGTATCGATCGGAGGGCGTTGAACCCGGCAGATGTGTGGCACCCTCGCAATGGGGGTGAGAAATCAACTAAGAAACCATAGTATTACAAAGCCATAGAAGCGCGAACGGCTATGACTTAGTGACTTAGATAGTTGAAACTATTATAGTGTAAACTTTGCTTTCAACAGCCAGGAAATAAATACACAGATTGAACTTGGAACGTGGAAGGCTTTAAGGGCAGTGCTTCCCAAATTTTTTGCGCCATGTCCTACGGTAACGTTTCTAACAATTTTTATGCCCCCCATACATAATTTTTAACATTAAAAAATTGGTTTGTTCCCTTAAGAGACATAAATGATGGGTTTTAGGTAGAAATCACAGTGAAATTGTTATCAGAACATAGTAAGTAATATTTCAAAACGTATAATAAAAACTGAAATTCAAATTCAAAATAATTTTAATACAGATTTTCTGTATTAATTTAGTGCGATTGCCCTCCTTAATTATCAAATTGCTCCTTTGTGGGGCGTGGGTCCCACGTTGGGAAACACCGCTTTAGAGGATGATGTAGTCCTAAGAAGAAATGCCATGGATTGCGTGAAAAACGATATTTGTAAGAGGGGAATGAGCGAAGAAATGGTATATGATAGAGGAGTATGGAAGGAAAAGATATGTTGCGCCGATCCGAAGAAGAGCAGGAGAAGGGCAGGAGAACGATGATTGCGGTAGTTCACTTGTCTCTGTATCACTTTATTTGTAACTCCAATTTTACAATTTTTAGGTATGTTTTTTTAATTTTATTTTTAAATTGCCTCTTGTGGGTAGACAAGCTCACGGCTCACCTGATGTTAAGTAGTTACCGGAACCTATAGACATCTACAACGTAAATGCCGCACCTTGTGGTATAAAGTTCTAAGGTCCCAGTATAGTATGTGCTGACTATAGACTATACCGCTTTTCTCTCCATTTTTTCCGACTACCGCCTTTTTTATTATATCTCGTCCCCACTACTGCTAATGCTCCCATCAACAGTGTTGCCATATGGAACACCGAAAATTGTCTAATTTTAAAATATTAATGATAAATATTATATTATACTTATTTTAGAACAAACCTTACACTAGTCGTTCATTGCCTTTGTGGGCAAACGCGCATACGCTATGCGATGGTTAGTAGTCGCGGTCGCTCGTGGACATCAACAACGCCCCCGGTAGATACGTCGTGTTCATTCTTGCTACTAGCAAACGTTTCATGGTGGTTGGGCGTGTTATAAACCCGAACGGGTTGGTACCATCGCCCTGCCTATTTCTGCCGCGAAGCAGTAATGCGTTTCGGTTTTGAAGGGTGGGGCATTTGTACTGTAAAAACTGAGACCTTAGAATGTCTATGGGCTCCGGTAACCACTGTTGAAGATCAAATGAAATTCGTAACAACGTAAATATGGCGATATGGAATATGGCGGCGTTTTTCTTTATACACCCTAAGCCTCGTAAAGGAATACATTTTCAAATTTGTTAATGCGTCGCTTTTTTGAGGTTTCTCGAGTTAAGTAATTGAAAAATTGCAGTAATTTCAGTTTCCTCTCGGGAGGATTCGGCGGGCGACCGTTGGTGGCCATTGTTGCTTCGTTCGAAATTCAAAGGCCCAAGCGGTCTTTGTTCGGAGGAGTTCCAAATTCGAAAATTACATTTATTATTTTAATAGTGGCGGCGCTGTTCTCTACCGCCTTCGGATATTAAATGTTTGTACTAACATAATGAACAGATATTTAAGGCGCAGCTGATTTTAAATGTTCTACACGAGTGGCACGACATCAAGCCAAAATCGCATATCACAGAGTAGATTATGCTTAACTTGTAGTACAAATATCTATATATTAATACGCGAAGTAAAAACTTTGTAACTCATTTTACGGAAATTGCGCGGACGGAGAAGCATAAACCCACACTTATCTATACAAATAAATAAAATTGGAATGTCTGTTAAAAATAATAAAATAACCACTTTTTACTAAATGTGTAAGTATGTATACCACCGTACATATAACAAAAAACTTTTTTGTTCTTTGTTGCCTGTCTGTTTGTCTGTCCGTCTGTTTGTTACGGCTAATCTCTGGAACGGATGGACCGATTTTGACGAGATTTGCACTGATAGGTAGCTTATGATATAAGGAGTAACTTAGGCTACTTTTTTTAGACTAGCCCCCCGGGGTCACCCGCGGCACGACAATAACCGCGGGTAGCATCGCGGGACCAGTATAGAATATAGAGAGGGAGTGCAGAGTGGTAATATTTTTTTAATTATGCAAAAAAATACATAAAAATAATATTACGCATACATTATGACACACATGCTTAAGTAAGTATTCTTTTGTTTTTTGTTTAAAGTCTGATCAAATTGAGAATACATTAATATTGTTTGTCTTTAATATTATTTGTCTATAGTGTACTCTTGGCGAAATTTGTAATTATAGAAGTCTCTGTCATTAGAACCATAATAATGTTCAAACATATAATTTCAATTAATTATAGTTAAATTTTGACTTCTGGGTTACCACTAGTCTTTTTAAACACATGAGCTTATTAAATGTGATACAAAAAACACCAGTCGATCGATAAAACACAACAAACGATTACCACGCAACTATCGCTTTTATACTCACGAAATAGACTTGCTTTTTGCGTGTCATTACAGACCCCTGGATTACAGCAGGTGCTGCTGTTGAGCCCCGATCGAGGACTATTGTCTGTCTCTTCGAGCTCGTGAATGGAACGTCTAAAATTGGCATAGATCTGTGGGTTTTTTTTGGGGTATCTAATACTATAGATGAGCAGGAAAACGAATGGGACGGTAGTAGTCAATTTGTGTCCTATGTGCTCAGTGAGAGTTTTTTAACGTTCTCGATCGCGTAAAAGTTAACTCGAAACTTGTATGGAGTTGGAACGTTTGCCTACGTTTGCCGCTAGGGTGCCGCTGTCCCAATTGCATAATATCTTAATGTTTTGCTATTATATACAACTATACTAACTATATAGCAAAATCCGGCACTGCTCCGCTATCAATATCGCAAATAAATTGCCAATAACTGTACCTAGTCTAAGAGTATAGGATGGTTTAGATGGTAGGCATTGCCAACATCCATGAGCAATGCCCGTTGTCAGGTAGGTCGTATCCTCAACGAAAACAATGGCAAAATACATTTGTAGGACGTTTGATAAACGTTTCGGTTTGAAGGGTGGAGCAGCCGTTGTGCTGTAAAAACTGAGACCTTAGAACTCTTGTCTTAAGGTGAATGCCGGCGTTTACGTTGCTGATGTCTATGAGTTCCAATGACCACTTAACATCAAATGGAACGAGCGTACACACATATCTCAGCAATAATAAAAAATCATGACTTTTACGCGTCCTAAAATTTGTTCAAATACTTCCTCACTAACCTAGCAGAGGTTGACGGTAGCGTATGCACCTTAACGACTATCTATAAAATCAGTACTGCCAACAGAGGGTTTAAAAAAAAAGAATCATAAACAAAGCGCGTTTGAAAAAAGAACACGTAGCGATGGAGGGCGGCGTCCGTTGTGGTATGTCGACTATTTTTTTTCCTACCTAAAGTGATGGTCTAGAGAGACCATATCAGCGTAACCTTAACTAGTAGGTGAGCTCACGGGGCTCAAACCTGACGATGTTGCTAACACGAACCGTATCAAGAGCTGTGCTTCGCACAATCTACCACCGGATCGGAAACGCGACCCGCTGAGAAGATCCGGCGAGAAACTCAATGAGCTGTGTCTGTGGGGTATGTCGACAGAGAGATTTAGACGCTTCAAATTGTCTTCCCAACGCTTCGGTTCGAAGGAACATCAAGCGAATTAAAAATTCAGTTTAGGGTCCTTATTCGCGTTTTCACTTTTCGCCGATCAAAATAAACAGCGACCTAATTACAATATTCGCGCTTAAAATTTTATCTAATCGCGGATCTAATTATTACATCGTCACAAACACGATGATAATAAATAATAGTTTAAAAAAAAACAAAAAAAATACGCTTTATATAGAAAATCCAACAAAAAAATAAAAAATGAATTAAAAATAGTGTATGAAAAAATAATTTTATTGTAAAAAAAAAGCGTGTGGTGCATGGTAGAAATAGTTATAAATATTTTGATAATATGTATACTGAAAAGCATTTATTAAAATTTATTTTTAAACTATTATTTACTTTTTATTTTTTTGTTGAATTTAAATTTTTTCAATTTTTTTTTAATTGTTCAAAAATTTCATCTGAATTTATCCGAGAAATAGGTGATCGGCGCGCCTGGTAGTTTCCTTTGGTCTTGACGAAGACACTCCGGGTCTCGGGAAATAAAAAAATCGCTAATCCTGATTATCCTAGTAAGGATAACGGATCAAACTGTTTAAAATATTGAATTGTCATCGGTCCTTAATAAGTATGCAAAATTTCGAGTTAATCAGACGTTTTGAAGGGGGTCCAAATAATGTTCAAAGATTCCGTTACATACTAACATACGTATGAAGCTAATAAAAGCGTAATAAAATTATTCCAATACGTATCCCACCGAATATCCTTTGTGAGCGCGTCGTCAAATAAACTAATAAAAACTGTAAAATAGACCATATTACAACTACGCCTAAAGTATGTTTTGATTTTGTCACGCACGGAACCTGTAATGGCGTTTATGGTAAATTATCATTTCACATCCGCGTGTATTAGAGGTGTATTTAAGGAAGATGTATCCCGCAAATAAAGAGCTTTTACTGTAAACACTGGTGGTAGGACTTCTTGTGAGTCTGCGCGGGTAGGTACCACCACCCTGCCTATTTCTGCCGTGAATCAGTAATGCGTTTCGGTTTGAAGGGTGGGGCAGCCGTTGTAACTATGCTGAGATCTTAGAACTTATAATATGTCAAGGTGGGTGGCACATTTACGTTGTAGATGTCCATTGGCTCCAGTAACCACTTAACACCAGATGGGCTGTGAACTCGTCCACCTATATAAGCAATAAAAAAAACATGTTGAAAGCACATCAATAGCGCCCTCATTGTATGTACGTACCAAATAAGTGTTATTTCAATCGAATAGTACCACTTATTGTCGATTGAGACGGCTTACGCGCTGTTGAAGCCCAACAGTGACCGCTTACCATCCGGACTGCAAGCCTCGAAGCCAATAAAACAACACTGAAATATGTTTCGCTTCTCTCTCGCTCTCACTACATACATCTGTCTCGCTCTGACCTCACACATTCCTCTCCACTCGCATATTATGTCATGTTACGCGTTAGACGCGCCTTTTGTTATTACCAAGAAACATCACGGTGGAAATTTCGGAGCGGGGTAGACAGTGAATCTTTCGTCTTTCCGACAATGGCAACCGCTGTCCCATCCTTTAATTCAGGGCTTGGTATTCGTGGCAGAAATATGCAAGATAGTGGTCTCGCTTCGGATCACAACCTAACGGTTCAAAATCTAAGCAATAAAATAAAAAAAATATTACAAATCCTGAATCGTCTCCCAGCTAATACTCCCCAATCTGCAATCTCGATAAAGGCACTATTAGCACTAAACATACTATAACCGGTCAAATGATCCATTTTCAACTTTGGGCATTGAAAATGCACTAATTAATTTACAGTTGTTAAACATAATTTTTTTGTTTTATTTCGGTTTTTTTGAGTAATACTTGTCGTATACCGTTATCTACCCGCTATGGTAGAAATAGGTAGGTGTTGGTATGATTTGGTATGATTAGTGTTAATGGGTAGTTTTCAAATTTGGGGCCAAAAGCGAGTTATTTGATTTAATTCTCATAACCTTACCGTTACCGTAAATATAAGTACAGTAAATTCGTTGTCATGACAACAGGCAGGTGGTCCTATAACTATATATTCGTAAACATTGTTCAATTAGAAGCTATACATTACAAACTGCCCTAAATCTCATTTGTATCACTGGTCCGAAATTCAAATTCTAACTTGTTTGTTATTTTTTCAGTAATGCGTGTTGAAATTCGGCAATTTTATTTAATCAGTATATAACACAACTACCGACCCGCCCTCGCTTCACTTCGGAAACTGTAATTTATTATTGATTTCTCCACTATTTAATGAATGTTATTATTCATATAAACCTTCCTCTTCAATCACTCTATCTATTAAAAAAAACCGCATCAAAATCCGTTGCGTAGTTTTAAAGATTTAAGCATACATAGGGATATAGGGACAGAGAAAGCGACTTCGTTTTATACTATGTAGTGATAATAAAGGGAAACTAACTGGATATTAGAACATTATTAAAAACAAAACAAGTACGATTTCTAAGCTTTTTAAAAAAGTTCGTTATCAAATGCGCAAAATGAAAAATATAAATGAATATTATACAATATTATTATTAAATGTGTGATTGAATTGATTGTGATGAAGCATTTTTTTAATTCTGAACACGCCTAAATAAAAAATATATATGGAAAATTACAGAAAGTTTAAATTGATGAAATCGTTACTTTTTTGGCCGCAAAATTGAAAACGACCCTATTAATGCTCTCACTAACACAACACTCCAGTCGCCTTGGCTTCGGGAACACCCATAGCGAACACCATAAACCTTAGCGAGAAAGGTCAGGCGAGTCGTAAATAAATATTTTAATATTCACACGGCGATTACCTGCTCGTGTCTATGATCTAATAGGAAGTGGCGTCATCAGCTCGGATGACCGGTATTACGCGTTGCCCTGAGCTCGGGAATGTCGCAAACGCAGCGTCCGTCACCGGGTCGTTATTACGGAACCTGAACTTATTGTGGAATGTCGCTTCAAATATCATTTTTTGATATTGATCGACCGCTTTAAGACACATAAACAATTGCTAAGCAATTTCTTAGAAAGCTAAATCGCTGAGATTCTATAGGTCTTTAGAGAGAGAACATTTTGATAAAGCGGCACGACACGAGAACCCTCTCATCGTGGCCGCCGGTAACTACATAGCTGATCCCGCGGACCGAATGATAAACAGTCGACGTCGCCCTAAACACTTCATTACGGATCCTCCCGATCCATTAACGGTGTTTTTAGGTACCACAAGCACCGGTCACCGTCCTCGCCGAACCCGTCGATGGCGATGAAGGGCTCGACGATTAAAGTAACCCACAGACACAACGCACTTGTTTCTCGCCGGATCTTCTCAGCGGGTCGCGTTTCCCATCCGGTGGTAGATTCTGCGAAGCACGGCTCTTGCTAGGGTTCGTGTTAGCAACGTCATCAGGTTTGAGCCCCGTGTGAGTTCACCTGTTAATTCGGCGAATCTAGAATAACCCCTCGAGGTTACTAGAATATTTAGGAAAAAAGACAGAATACACTTTATTGCATACCAAAAACACAATTTACATTCAAAACCAGTCAACAAGCAGATTTTGTACAATAGGCGGTCTTATCGCTATAAGCGCTCTCTTCCAAACAACCGTTTAATTTAGAGAAACTCTGGAAAATATTAAAATATAGCAGGTATGTTGCGGCGTACTATTTGACAATAAATTATTATAGAAAATATGGTAAATTTTACTGGTGGAAGGACCTCTTGTGAGTCCGCACGGGTAGGTACCACCACCCCGCCTATTTCTGCCATGAAGCAGTAATGCGTTTCGGTTTGAAGGGTGGGGCAGCCGTTGTGAATATACTGAGACCTTAGATTTTATATTTCAAGGTGGGTGGCGCATTTACGTTGTAGATGTCTATGGGCTCCGGTAACCACTTAACACTATATGGGCTGTGAGCTCGTCCACCCATTTGAGCAATAAAATAAAAAAAAACAGTCTTCTTTCTATACGGAACCGAATTTCGTCTTTGAGTCAATAGAACTATGGTACTTTCTATTTATTCTTCGCTCAAGAAAAATCTTCCGGAAACTAGTCCCGTTCGAAATTCGAATCTCAACGTTCGCGCCGGTGCGCGTCCAAACGACAAAATCGGTAACAGTTCCGAATTTGAATTTTAACTTTGGAAAGTGTCCGTAAATAGGTAGGTATTCGATTTTTGAAATTAATTCTCGTTTTCTGCTTTTTTTTTCTTCTATTAATTCACGTGGCTTATATTATGGTATGCCTGTATTAATGTGAGATTTATACATTGCGAGGGATGAAATGCTATTTTGTTCAAGCGACATTTATCTTTATAATTAAAGGTGCGTTTTATTTGGTATCAGCATCAACAGTTCGATGTTTTTAATTGAACTTCAGTTAAGTTTATTCCGTTTAAATAGTTGAAGATGATTTTTTTTGTTATGATATTTTTGCCAAATTTTAAACTTTAAATGACTCTTCTTTGAAGTTGCTTATCGCAGTTACCTTTCACCCCTCGATATGTTATATCTGTGTTATTTCCGAATTGCAATGTGATTATTAGCACAAGGTTAGTTTATCTTTGCCGACAATGACTTATGTTAATTTAAATGCTTGTTTTGCGATCAAACTCACTCTATACCCCGACAGGAGTCAATATGGGTCACTTGAAACATGAGGTCCAAGTCTAACAACGTGCAAACCGGCATTAATACTAACTACTTCCTTGCAAAATGACGTCATTAAATGTCTTACGACACTTGATGGAAGAGATGAGGTGGCTGCTCTGAGACATTCATGCATCTTAAAGTTCACGTAGCTTAAACAAACATGATTGTGCCAGCGGCGTTAAGATGTGTAAGTACGTCTGTATGCTGAGCTGTGTGCTTTGGGAGCAATATGAGGAACAATCCCGTAGAATCTGCTGAATCTTTTTTTTATGAAGGAAGGATTACTGGCTTTTCCGATTACACCAGGACAGGCGGGCGAGCATAAGCTCAGCCAGGAGAGGTGAGATTCGCTAGCAACTGCCCGAGCGTCTCCGAAAGAGACCTAACAACTCAAGGACAGCTGCTCCGCGAATGCATCCACTACTGGAACGTTGGATCTGCTCAGAACAGTAGCGATTTAGACTACCCTGTTTCAACGGTAGGCAGCGGCTTTGCTTCGCCGCTGGGGTTGCTGAAATCCATGGGCGACGGTAACCACTCACCATTAGTTGGGCCGTATGCTCGTCTGCCTATAAGGGCCATAAAGAAAGATATACTGTTAATTTGTCTGTACGAAGGCTAGACTCGTGTTTGGATGACATGCTTGTGTTCACGATCAGTTCGAATATAGAGGGAGAGGGAGAGAGAGAGAGAGAGAGAGAGAAAAAAACCGGGAATTAATAGACAACAAATCTCGGTTTCGTAAAGAAAAGCAACCTGTTCCGGAACTCGCTTTAACGGTCGCGTCTTCTATCTCGCTCTGAACGTCTCGCTCGCTCGGGAAGCGCTCCCGCAAAGTGCGTCGGGTCTTAGATAATGTTTATGGTAAACGTACGACCCGTAGTGTTGATACCTATATCGAAAATTATTTCTGTGCTCACGAGCGCTTACGAAAAATTCAGAGTTTTTTTAGTCACGTCTCCTAAAAAACTGGTACGCTAGTATGTTTATTTAATGCGCGTAATACTCACAAATGCTCACGGTTGCTCATATGCACATTTCCTTTTTATTGCCTTAAAACAGCGCATGGTTCATCAAACAATAAGTACATAAATAGCGAAGAATAGAGGAAGCTTAAATTTGTCCTGCCCACTACTGACACACTTACACATCCTCCGTAAATAAGGTCAACGAACTGATGCTGTAATCGAGATGACGGTTGGGAACACGCGTTCGGGGCCCAAAGATACGCGCGCAACTCATTTCAACATTTACACGTAGTATTTAGTGTTGACGTTGTCATTGACAGCATTGTTGACGGTTTCATTACGTCTCTTCCAGCCGCCCAAACTGAATCGGTCAATACTCAAAACAGTTCCCATCGAAATCGGAGCGAATAATAATAACAGTCTTAAAATGAATTGTTATCAGCCGGTCCAAACTAAAGTCTGCATGTACCCTTTGCGAAATGTATGGGAAACTTTGTACCCTAAGCCGCGCGCCCCCGATGCCATTGCGATCCGGAAGCTTGAGAAACGAAAAAAAAAACAACAATAGACAATCAGATGATACAGATTCGCACGGGAAACGCGAGCGACAATGCGACGAGGTCACGACCTTCGCCGGCTGGGGCGCGACGGTGTTCCTTATTCGAAATCGCAAAAAAAGACGTTCTAATTTTGAATCGGAAATCGAATCACAGAGTATGTGTGTATGCCCGCGCACTTATTAATGTCCATTATATACACCATATTTAAAGTAGATAAACACAAATCGCACATTAAAACGGCCAGCGAATAAATAACATTGATAAGATTTAATTAAACAATTAAATACACACACACAATGGCATGGGACGGACATATGCTGAAAATAGTGGACCAGAATAATAACGAAATGGTACCCCAGTGAAATCAGAGGTAGAGGAAGATATCCAAAGAGAAGTTGATTTGGAGCAAGTAGCTGTACCAGATGATTACGTATCGAAACGGACAGAAACAAGTGATCCTTAGAGATCCTTAGAGCAATCCTTAGACAATTTATACTTTTCTTACCTCTAATGTTATCATTATATGTTTAGTTAAATAAGTTAAAGTCTAACAGCAATAAAGGCTTATTTATTTATTTCCTAGCGACCCGCTCTCGCTTCGCTTCGGGAACTGTTAATTCATTATTGATCTCATTGGATTTTCTTTTATACAAATCTGGTTCTGAGAGTAACAAACACAACAAAAAAGAAAGTATCAAACAAAAAATGTTATCTTTCCTCTTTTTATATTCATGGTTCACTGTTATGGGGATAATTGCCTACACCTAAAAGATAGATATACGCGCTTGCGGGCTTTTTGTATAATTATTTAAGACAAACATTTAAATTTTATATACGTGTAACTCCAACGGTTTTTCCGGCACACCCCTGATTTTTTTCCTTCTTACTTGACACATATCCATATATTGTAGGTAATTCACACTATATCTTATAAATTATAGCCTACGTGTTATTCTGATGTGTCAGCTATATTATTTTAAGTTTTTCTTAAAATCCATTCAGTCGTTTTTGCCTGAAAGAGGAACAAACATACATCCATACATTACAAACTTTCGCGTTTATATTAATAGAAGGATTATAACACACACATCCGCGACATTAATGTGTGGGTCTAAAATCGTAATTGTTGTTTGTCACGTCATTTCAACCGAAACTACAATAACACAACAATAAAACTTCAATTATTATTATATATACCTATATACTTCATATTAAACGAATATCGGAATATTTTATTAAACAATGACCTTGGAATTTTGATCAATAAGTTAATTGTTACAGCATTTAGACTGACCCGTAGGTTAGCGGCCCTGACTGTCGGGCCGAGGGCTGTGGGTTCGATTCCCGCATCGAGCAAACATTCGTATGACGAACAGGTTTGTTTGCACTTCGTCTGCGTGTTATTATCTAAATAATCTGGTGGTGGGACGTCTTGTGAGTCAACACGGATAAACACAATTACCATGCCTATTTCTGCCGTGAAGCAGTAATGCGTTTCGATTTGAAGAGTGGGTCAGCGGTTGTAATTATACTGACACCTTAGAACTCATCTCAAGGCGGGTTGGTGCATTTACGTCGTACATGTCTATGGGCTTCTGTAACCACTTCACGCCAGGTAGGCCGTGAGCTCGTACACCCATATAAGCAATATAAGTATGTATCAGTCTCTGGTACATATAACACAGAGAATTCTAATTTAGAGCCGAATGACCGTGCACGATTTGTTCCCAGTTATTTATTTATTATATTTATCAGTACTCTGCACCTCTGCGTTCATTCTACTCTGTGCCGGAAACGGCTTCATAAACAGAACTGCAGAGTGCAGTGCGAAATGTTTCTATTTATAAATTCGAACGTAGAACGCGCTCGGAGCCCGGTGACGTCACCGCTAACGGTTTTCGCGCGCGCGCTGCAATCTTATCTAAACACAAAAAAAAAAAAACGTTGGCGTGTTTTTTTTTTTAATTGCGATTTTTTTTGTGGCAACTCAATCGATAACAGAGTTTGTCGCTTTTTGACTTTGAAACTGCAAGTAGGTATTATGTGTTCGGAATATGCGAATTATGAGTTAGTTTACAAACTCCGATGGCTGAGGAGTTATCTTCCGGTATACAGCCCACTGAGATTCTCGCCGGATCTTCTCAGTGGGTCGCAGTTCCGATCGGGTGGTAGATTCTGCGAAGCACTGCTCTTAGTGTCAGCAACGTCCTTAGGTTAGAGCCCCGTGAGCTCACCTACTCGTTCCGCGAATCTAGTGTGACCCTTCGAGGTCACTAGAATAGAGAGAGAGAGAGAGAGAGAGGCAATAGGCAGCCTTATCGTTAAGAGCGACATCTTCCAGACAACCGTTTAATTTACAGACAATCTAGAAAGATAAAGACACAGCAGGTATGCTGCGCTGTACTATTATTAAAGAAAATACATAGATGCAATAAATATATACCGTTAAATATAATTTGAAATCACTATATGATTTATATCCGAATATACTTACTGGTGGTAGGACGCCTTGTGAGTCCGCACGGGTAGGTACTACCACCCTGCCTATTTCTGCGTGAAGCAGTAATGCGTGTCGGTTTGAAGGGTGGGGCAGTCGTTGTAATTATACTGAGACCTTAGAGCTTATATCTCAAGGTGGGTGGCGCATTTACGTTGTAGATGTCTATGGACCCCAGTAACAACTTAACACCAGGTGGGCTGTGAGCTCGTCCATCCATCTAAGCAATAAAAAAAAGAAGATACACATAAATTTGCACACATTTCGATTGGAAACGCGTGATTAGTTCTACTGCGAAACAAACCCGGTTAATCGTTTGTCCGGGCATTAGACCTCATGTCTCAAGGCGGGATGCGGTATTCACGACACGGTGAACGATGAGGTCGGCATGTCGACCTAGAAAAGCAAAATCCTTAATCTCTTACAAACGTTTCTCAAAAGAACCGATGTTCAACTAATTAACGCGACAGGATATGACGCGTTCGCGGGTCGCTCTAATGACTTGCACGCTAACGATTCGAATTTGGAATCGAATTTTTATACAATCCCATTCCTGTTCCGATCGAAATTCGATATTCGAACATTTGTTTTTGAATTAGGATTTCTTTTTTCCCTACCCATGCTGATAGCCTTGAGAGGCTATTTCAGCTTCTCCTTTAACGTATAGGTGAGCTCACGTGGCTCAAACCGTGTGTGTTGCTAACACTGGCCCTAGTAAGAGCCGTGCTTCGCAGAATCTAACACCGGATCGGAAACGCGATCCACTGAGAAGATCCGGCGTGAAACTCAGTGGGCTATGTCTGTGGGTTAATTCACTCGTCGAGCCCTTCGTCGCAAGCGACGGGTTCGACGAGGACAGTGACCGGAGAATGAATTAGGAACGGGCTGTCGTTGAATTTGAGCGAATTTAACGTCCGATTTCGCGGCCAGTCTGCGTCCTCGTGGTGCCGATACGCCGTTAGCGTTCCGCAACGTGCACGCTCGATAAAGCAATGGGCGACGGTTGTAATTGCGATACTGGAGCAAAACATGCGCGCTCCAATTAGATAGGGCGACCTCGATGCGGCTCAGCTAGTCAATTATCTTGAAACAAATTCTGATGATGACGTTTCACAGATGAACCCCATATTCGGGCGACGTTCAAAGCCAAAGCGATTCGAAAGAACTACTAACGCGCCAATTGTTTTTCACTATTTATATTGCTTAGATGGGTGGACGAGTTCACACCCCACCTGATGTTAAGTGGTTACCATAGACGTCTACAACGTAAATACCTTGAGATATGAGTTCTAAGGTCTCAGTTTTAACACGGCCACCCGACCCTTGAAACCGAAACGCGTTACTGCTTCACGTCAGAAAAGACAGGGCGGCGGTACCAACCCGTGCGGACTCACAAGACGTCCTACCACCAGTTAATTCAGATAGTTTGTACTGCCGATTAATGCTTTGCGAGGATGTCAGCTGTTATGGTATGCTATGGACTATGACGTCACCCGTTTGACATCAGACAGAGCTGCGGAACGAAAATGGAACTCGCTGAAAACCACTAATTCAAGACATGCCATAGAGAGGAACGCATTCGCCAACGCGGGTCCAACGTAATGGACATTATGTTCAAATGAAACGGCTCTGTGTTCTACTTAAAAAAACCGTTACAGTCATTATTAGTACGGATGCAGCCTTGACACGATTCCGCGGATCGGGACGAATCTAGTTACTGCATTGACTCGATTTGGAACTAATTGTTTTTAGTTTATTTTCGGTAACAAGCAATTGGTCTTTTTTTGTTTTTGTTGCAAAATTTTATTTTTGATTTTATTAAACGGTAGAATCGACTTGAAAACGAATTAAGAAGATGATTATCAATGTTGTCTAAATTCGATAATTAATACCTACATTACCAATCGAAAACTATTTGTCAGATGTTGATAAAAAAATAAATGGCACCACCTTACAAAACAATTATTATCATCAAAATACGTTAACCCTGAGCATAGTTTTGATGTAATGAACATTAAAAAAATTCACCTTAATAATTAACTCCTCTTTTGAAATCGGTTAATAACAAGAAATTATTTTTTTGTAATGAAACCACACGCTGTATAATGGAAGCTCAACCTAAATTAAGAAATCGTTCTAAATAGCCATATTTCTGTTATTCTTAAAACCGATATAGAAGCAAAGCGAGGGGCGCGGGGGAGTCGTGCGGGGCGCGGGGGCGTCGAAGCGTTCCTAAACAATTTACGTAAAAACGCGAGAAAAAAAAAACACGCAAGTCAAATGCACGTGTTTGTGTAACGGTAAATCTAAATCGGTATTTGAATATTTTTTTAAAATTCGAACTTCCGAGAACTCCGACCGGAGTGATTAGGAAAACATGTCGTTCGTGAAATCGACGCTGAGGACATTTTTGAATTTCAAATCTATTTCATCGACATCTTATCTAATTTGTTTTTGTTTTTTTTTTCAGACAACAAGACAGTTCGCCATTAAAAAAAAACGAAAAATGTTTTTTTTTTCTTTCTTATAATTCACTAACTTAGTCAGTGAACATTATCTTGTCAACTTCGTAGTATCTGCGTTTTGTGGGTTTATTGTGATCTCGTAGCTTTTTCATATACAATGTCTATGTCTATTAGGTACGAGTTGATGGAAATTTAATTAAAAATATTTCCATGACATACATGTGTATACACAAGTCGAGTTATCAGTACCTTGTGCGCGTCACCACATCCCACTGAGTTTCTCGCGCGATCTTCTCAGTGGGTCGCGTTTCCGATCCGAAGGTAGATTCTGCGAAGCACTGCTCATGTTAGGGCCAGCATTAGCAACACTTCCGGTTTGAGCCCCGTGAGCTCACCTACACGTCAAGGAGAAGCTGACATAGCCTCTCAAGGCTATCAGCATAGGTAAGGAAAAAAAAACTACCGGAAGAGATTGCGGTCAGTAAGACGTAAGATTTGGGAGGGTCAGTCAAGTGTTCGGTTACCGGGGCGAAGGGCGACCGCCGGAACTCGGGTTGGCGGCCCAAACGACCGAAGCCGGGGCGATAACTGCGCGGACTTCCTTTAGGGCTGCGGGAAACGACAGCTTCCTTTGTAGGTATATGTCGGCCTTACACCACGATTTCCACACATAAGATGTAGTATTACAATGAAAATACAATACAATCCTATACAACGTTAACATTCCTTGTTTATTACTGTAGACTGTACTTAGCTTCTAAAGCCAGAAAATAAATACACAGATTGCAATAGTTCACTTAATTCTGTATTGCTTTATTTGTTTTTTTAAGGGATTTTATGACCTGGTAACTAAGACCTATAAGTCATATCTTATTTTAATTTATATTCTTATTTTTATGAAAAATGATATTATGGAGTGGAATGAAATGAAATGAAGATGATTAATTTGAGACTTCAATCAACTGGGATGAAATTAAATGAGATGATATGGGATGACATATAATCTCAGTAAAACTCTCATTTACTGAGATTTTTTCAGTGGACTTTTTGGAGAATCCCGAGAAGCTACGTCCAGCGGCTTTGTTTCATTTTTCCACATTTGTGCACTTTCACAGATATTAAATAAACCACCGTTATTACACATTTAAACCTGAAGAAACACCAAATAGGCAAAATAAAACTAATCACACAACTTCACTCCTCGCGTTCCCGCCAAAAAGTCCCAATCCTTAGATATGTGCCCGCTACCATAGATAGTACACATAAACTAGTTATAGATAAGCAACTCAAGCACTCAACAGAAATACTTACGGGCGTCGGCCACTAGATGGCTTCGCTTCGATTAGTTTCTCATTGCTCCTGTAGATGGCAGTAACATATTACCTATACTATATTTTGTTTTTAATGAAGGATTTTGTAAATCACGTCATTTCGGATCCTCCCGATCCACTAACGGTGCTTTTAGGTACCTCAAGCACCGATCATCGTTCTCGTCGAACCCGTCACTTGCGACGAAGGGCTCGACGAGTAAATTAACCCTCAGACACAGCCCACTGAGTTTCTCGCCGGATCTTCTCAGTGGGTCGCGTTTCCGATCCGGTGGTAGATTCTGCGAAGTATGGCTCTTGCTAGGGTTCGTGTTAGCAACATCGTCAGGTTTGAGCCCCGTGAGCTCACACGCTAGAGCCCTACACGCTAGAGTAACGCTGATATAGCCTCTCAAGGCTATCAGCATAAGTAGGAAAAAAAACGAATTCGGAACAATAATATTTGGATCTTTGGCTAATCCGTCCACTGAGCAACTACGCCCGTTTGGAGGAAAGTCTTTCGCTACGTAGATAGACGTACCCCCAAGAAGTCGTATCGAGAGGTGAAAGAAAATCCTTAAAATCCCAAAAATGTCAACCGTTGTAACTATACTGAGATCTTAGAACTTACATCTCAAGGTGGATGGCGCATTTATGTTGTAGATGTCTATGGGCTCCAGTAACCACTTAACATCAGGTGGGCTGTGAGCTCGTCCACTCATCTAAGCAATAAAAAAAATGTAGACAACTACAATTAAGTTAACTCCATTCCAAATAGCTGAAGAAGTTTTTTTTTTGGTAATGATATTGATTTTCCAAATGCTTAAACTTTAAATGGCTCTGCTGTAAATTTGAAAAAATGTCTCTTAAACCAAATAAAAGCTTTCGTCCCTCGATATATAATTAATATAGTTCCCCCACGCTCGCCTCCCGCGTCGTGACATATGGCGACTGAGCTGCCCTCACTCACTCGCACGTTAAATTTGCATACAACCAAACTATCAGCTTTCAGAGCCATATGTTGTCGCGTGATCGAACCACGCCCCCCCATGTTGCTTGAGAGCAGAGGCCGGTTGGTGATAAGCGGATTTATCTTAACACTTTTTTTTCTACCTGATAGCTATGAGAGGCTATTTCAGCGTTACCCTAGCGTGTAGATGAATGAGCTCACGGGGTTCCGGAGGTGTAGCTAACACTAGCCCTAGCAAGTGCTTCACAGAATCTACTACCGGATCGGAACGCGATCCACTGAGAAGATCCGGCGAGAAACTCAGTGAGCTGTGTCTATGGGTTAATTTACTCGTCGCAAGCGACGGGTTCGGCGAGGACGATTACCGGTACTTGAGGTACCTAAAAGCACCGTTAATGGATCGGGAGGATCCGTAATGACGTGTTTAGTGCGACGTCGACTGTTTACCATTCTGTCTACAGAATCGGGTATGATCTTAACACGGATTTAATAGTACATTCATTAGATGCGCACGTGCTACCTTTTCCGGTCGCCGCGATACAAAGACATTGCACGTGTATTTCGGAACAGCGGTGCAGGTTCGTTCGATCGACATGCCGAACCCGCATTTAATCCTTTAACTTGTAGGTCACCAGTGCCCTACGCGGCGCACTGAAGTCATTATGTCGATTTCTGTTACCTATTTCCACCTATCCTGCCTATTTCTGCCGTGAAGCAGTAAGTAATGCATTACGGTTTGAAGGGCGGCCGCCGTTTTACTGTTAAAAGTGAGACCTTACAACTCATGTCTCAAAGTGGGTGGCGACATTTACATTGTACATGTCTATGAGCTCCGGTAACCACTCAAGATCAGGTAGGCCGTGACCTCGTCGACCCATCCAAGCAATAAAAACAATAAAAAAAGAAGTAAGTTTTAGACTTTTATGGCTCTTAGAAGTCGATCCATTCTCAATATCGTTCGAAATCGTCTTTCCCAGAGTCTACTATACATTCCGGTGCCTTAGAAGATCTAAGAGAGAAATTGATATAATTACTTCAGTGCGCCGCATAGGGAGGGCATACGCCCATGATAACTAATGCCTATCTAATCTTTACCATGGGATTGTATATCGGACTGTTAACATTTTACATCTAACGGTTTTCTTATAAAGGGCTTTATGAACCTCAGATAAGTCTAGTAAAATGAACGGGAAATAATGAAGAGGGAAGGCCTTTGGAAGCAACGACTTGTCTTCTCGAATTACTGATCCTCGAGCCACTCTCCAGCTCCTATGGGCTCCTAGCTCGCACTGATAACCATCAGTCGAGGTCTACCTCCAGCCGCCTCTTGAGCCACCGTCTTCATCTTCAACACCAATATCCCTAGGCTCATTTTAGTGCGAAACGAGTATCAACATCGTATCTATTTGTAAACTTTAAAATACAAGTGTGACCCTGACACAGCCAAAAGCTACTACAGCTTCATGTCTTCCGGTGACTCGACGCTGGTAACCATTTACCACCAGCTCTTTTTTGTTCTCCTACCTATGCTGATAGCCCTGAGAGGCTATTTCAGCTTCTCCTTGACGTGTAGATGAGCTCACGGGGCTCAAACCGGAGTGTTGCTAACACTCGCCCTAGCGAGAGCAGTGCTTCGCAGAATCTACCACGATCGGAAACGCGACCCACTGAGAAGATCCGGCGAGAAACTCAGTGGGCTGTGTCTGTGGGTTGATTTACGGCGAGGACGGTGACCGGTGCTTGAGGTACCTAAAAGCATCAAACCAGCTCTGCGACGTGACTGTTACTAAAAAAAGCAACGGCTAACGGTGAGCACCGTTAAGGAAATACAAAGATTTCACACAATAGCCCTCCTGAGACGGGGGATGATCTTGGCTCGTGCGCTGGCGGCACAGCTGCGAGCGACAAGTGCGCGCAGATGCGGGACCAGCTGTCGCACGGGTCTTCGGTTCATTCCCGTTGTTGTACGGTACGATCTTTTGAGGATGCGAATGGATTTGTTGCCGGTTCGTTTATTGGCTCAGCAAGGTGGATGGTCGTTTTGACGGAAAGCAGTAATACGAGCATGGACCACGGTAATGCAAGGGGAATCTATATCGACGCTTGAAAGGCGTGAAACGTGACTAAGCGACAATGCGTGAAGTTTACAGTAGACTAATTTAAAGTTGAAATACCTGGAAAAAAATCTATTTTAACAAATTTAGCTGTAGGCTTGAAATGATTTTAATAGACCTAGAAATATTTTTTTTTTTGTGCGTCGAATATGGTTATTTTCTATCATTTAAGTATAAAGCTGTTATTGTCGCTTAGTCACATTTGCCTTTCAAGGGTCGATATAATTAATCATCATCATCATAGTCGGTTGCTCTTGGCAGAGCAGTCGTGGTCGTGTGGAATTCTTGTTTATTAAAGCCTTGACAGATGTTTTCCATAGTGTGCGAACAGAGGCTTGACGCACGCACTCGTTAAGTGGGGTTTCAGTATGGTCTTTCACCTGATCAGTCCAGCGCATGGGGATTCGTCCACGAGATCTCTTACCATTGACCCTACCCTGAATATATAATTGATACGTGAACCAAAACTTTGTGCCCTTTTTACGAAAATTGCGCGGACGGAGGAGCATGAATTTTCCCACACTTATCTATATCTATACTAATATTATAAAGAGGAAAGATTTGTTTGTTTGTTTGTTTCGAATAGGCTCCGAAACTACTGGACCGATTTGAAAAATTCTTTTTCCATTAGAAGCCGACATTGTCCCTGATGAACATAGACTACTTTTTTTAATTATTTTTTTTGGTTTCATGTGTCGGGTCGCTATAGATAATATAGAGAAGGAGTGCTGAATGCTAATATTTTTTTAAAATTATGCAGTATTAACATATTAAATCAAATAAAAAAAAACATTACACACACTACTATGTATTTGACACACTCATACATATATAAATATACTCTTTGTTTATTGTTTAAAGTGTGTGGTCAAATTGCGAATAGATTAATATTGTTTGTCTTTAATATTATTTGTCTATAGTGTACTTTTAACGAAATCTTTGATTATAGAAGTATCCAAGAACCATAATAATGTTCAAACTTATAATTTTAATTAATTATAGTCGAATTTCAACTTCTCGGGGACCACTAGTTATATTAATTAGAAGCTCTATTATAAATAGTTAAAATTCAATTATCGTAACAATACAGTTGTATATAATTACACATGTCCAGTTTTTTTTTTCCTATCTATTCTTCGTTCTACCTTTACTTCGAGGGGTCATTCTAGATGAGCCCGAGCGAGTAAGTGAGCTCACGGGCTCAACCTGAGAGAATTTGCTAACACGAGCCTTAGTAAGAGCAGTGCTTCTCAGAATATACCACCGGATCGGAACCGCGACCCTCTGAGAAGATAGGATCAGTTGACTGTGTCTATGGGTGTCTGGCATCGGAGTCAACCAAAGCACCTATTTCTGCCGTGAAGCAGTAATGCGTTTTTGTTTGAAGGTTGGGGCAGCTGTTGTAACTATATTTGAGACTTTAGAACCTATATCTTAAGGCTGGTGGCCCATTTACGTTGTAGATGTCTATGGGCTCCAGTAACCACTTAACACCAGGTGGGCTGTGAGCTCGTCCACCCATCTAAGCAATAAAAAAAAACAGGGCACGTTAATACTCACGATGAAACCTTTAAAATTCGGATCTAGGCGATTTGCTTTACTCTATGTCTTTGTATTCCAAATATATGTTATATTATTGTGTTATTCAATTGATAATACAAGGAAAATTATGAACGTTGTTAACAATGCGGATATATACATATAAATGGAGTACTTCAGAATGAATAAACTATAAATGACTTAATTGCGTTTTCTGTTATATGTATAGATAAGAAAACAAACAAATTTAAAAGCCTTAATCTTTTTCAAATTAATATTTTAAACAGCATTAATATTATATATATTAAACAAATCTGAACTTTATTTTTAACTCTATGACAGACTTCAACTCAGTGACACTGAAGAAAAATCATTTTTAAAAACTAAAGAGTTTTAAATAATAAAGGTTTTTCTTTACTTAAATACCTGTATGTATTACAAAATAATTATTATAAATATATAATTTTTTTTTTCTTAACCTTATCCCACTATGGGTTCGGCACAGCTAATTTTTCTTTTCCATTCTCTTCTATCAGCCGTCATCTCAACACTCACTCCTCTCTCTCATATCGTCATTCACACACTCCATCCATGTCTTCTTCGGTCGACCTCTTCCCCCTCTACCTTGCACTACCATTTCCATACATCTCCATTAATACGTAAAGCAAAAACTTTGTACCCCTATTTACGAAAATTGGGCGGACGGAGTAGTAAGAAATTTCCCACACTTATAGAGACTATAGAGAAGGAGTGCAGAATGTTAATATTTTTTTTAAATTATGCATAAAAAATACAATAAATCAATTAAAAAAACCATAACACACACTACCGTGTATTTGACATACACACGCACGCATGCATACTATTTGTTTATTGTCAAACTTTTCTTATTGCTTATAGTCAGTCTGTGGTCAAATTGAGAGTAGATTAAATGTTGTTTGTCTTTATTAATATTCGCCTAAAGCGTACATAATCTTGGCGAACTCTGTGATTATAGAATTAGACAATAGAATCATAATAGTGTACAAACTTAAAATTTCAATTAAATAAAGTCGAATTTCGACTACGGGGGACCACTAGTTATAAATATTGCCTCAACTTGTATATTATATAATTTTCTTATTAACATTTAACATAGCTGGAATAGCCCCTTAAGCTACCAGCGCATATGTAGAAGGACAACAATGCCAAACCACTGCCAGCACCTTTTGGTACGAAATGGTACTAAAACTAATATTATAACTGTCCATGGCAATCCAAATTCGGTGCCTTAATCGAATCGATAGGTATTTTACATTAAATCATCATCATCTCAGCCTGTCCACTGTCCACTGCTGAGCATAGGCCTCTTCAAGTGATGTCCAATGCGGTCCGGTGCCACCTGCATCCAACGTAACCCAGCGGTTCTCACCAGGTCTTTGGTCCGTCTTGTAGGTGGCCGTCCCACACTGCGCTTACGTGTACGTGGTCTCCACTCGAGGATCCTTCTGCCCCATCAGCTATCCGATCTTCGCGCTATATGGCCTGCCCACTGGCACGTCAGCTTGCTAATCCTACGGGCTATGTCAGCAACTTTGGTTCTTCTACGGATCTCCTCATTACATTAAACAAATAAATAAAATCACAATATATTAAAATTCCAAGAATTCGAGCGCGAACCGTCGATAGATCGACTCTATATTAGCGCGTGTAAAGATATTTTTTTTATGATTGAAGTATTACTGGTGGCCCGGAGGCCTTTCCAGTTTCACGAGGACAGGGCGTATATAGTGCGGAGCGTCGAAATACCGAATATTGCGCAGTTTGGTATTAGGTGCAACGTTTTTAATAAGTTAATAACATTAATAAATAGCTGTTGCAATTTATTTTGTTGTGAACTTTTATGGTAAAATTGTCTATAAGGTACTTTTTTTCTTCTAAAAATCCATAAGCCATTTCTACAAAATAAGCTCAGCACTAAAATGGTTTAATATTAAATCTAGACAGTTTCTTTTTAAGCAGACATCTTCATTTTAACAACACAAAAACCGCTACAAGCGTTTTGCATAAACTCATTCCACCGATCAACGAATTTCCCACTTTACATCGTCGATATTAAAAGCTTTCCTTTGTACTCTCCCTATTCACTCAGCGAAAGCTTAAAGGCGTGAAGCTCGAGTCCTCCCCGGAGCCAAGCCAGTCATCCCTTGCGTGAACCGAAAAAAAAAATTAACCCCCGGCTCGAAACGATAAGCAAAGTTGCAACGGCCAATGCTCCCGATGGAGGGTAGTTCACAATGGATTCGGTTGTGGACGCGCTCATAAGCGAAGCGGGTATCGCAACGAGCGGTTTTTAAATAATAGTGGTCCCCCTGTAGTCGAAATTCGACTATAATTAATTGAAATTATAAGTTTGTACACTATTATGATTCTTTTGTCAAATATTTATTATACTTCTATAATCACAGATTTCGCCAAGATTACACTACAGACAAATAATATTAAAGACAAACAATATTAATCTATTCTTAATTACAACATTCTTAAGACCACAGACTTTAAGCAATAACAAAATTTTTAACAATAAAGAAAGAGTGTATTTGTATATGTGAGTCGTCTATTATCAAAGGTGGCAATCTGTGCATTTGGACAAAAAATTTTTATTAATATGTCAATACAGATTGATTTGAATATAATCGTCTCCCTCAAAGAATACGGTTCAAAACCTGCATTAAATAAAGGTTAATACTTAACCTGTTATTTATCTAAGATGTCGTTCAGAAGAGTTTTGTGACTGCCAATAGAATACAAAGTCAATAATTCGTTTTTCTGATTTACCAATAATTGTCCAAAAGTCACATTGCCGGCTTTGATAATAGTCGACTCATGTGTTGAGTCAAAGACATGGTAGTGTGTGTAATGTTTTATTTTATCGTTAGCAACGTCGTCAAGTTTGAGCCTCGTAAGCTCACCTACAAACTCGGCTAATCTAGAAAAACTCCTCGAGGTTACTAGAATAGGTAGGAAACAACAAAAACGTAAATTTGCTATCCCTATGCTACGTTTCGCCAGAAGGACAAACGAAAAAACTACATATAAACAAACAAACGTTCACATTTCTAACATTAGCACGTATTTATAAATGCTTGTCTGCCTGGTGGCGCCCGCTGCCCGCTCCGCCGCGACAATGTGCGCGCGACCTTACAATCTGCACCGTCTCCAGATAACGTAACCGACACAGAATAACCGTTGCGATTACGTAACGATCAACAATGACAGTGTCAAAGACAGTTAGGCAGGGTTACGTTTGACAGATATCTGAATCTCACTAGCGAAATTTTCAAGATAAGCTTTGTTTAAGTAATAAATAAGTGAGAACAAATCTCGCATGGTCACCCCGCCCTAAATTAGGATTCCCTGTGCTATGAATACCAGAGACTGACATACATACTTATATACGCTTCAAAATTTCTCCAGTGCAGTCTCCAATGCCTTTTTTCCCTACCTGTTGCTGGGCTGGCTGTTTCTGCTAGGACCGTGAAACGCGATACATTAAGACAAATATTTTTTTCTGTATGGAAACTAGCGACATCTTGTAGCGGATGCCCCGAAACTTATATGTTTTTAAAGTTAAGGCATTTAATTATTGTACAACTTAACACAGAAAATAAAAAATCATACGAGTCTTCATTTGCCATAGACAAATTGATTAAATTTTATCAATTTGTGGTTTCTGAAAGTTTACAAAATCCTTCATTCAAAATAAAAAGGATAGGTAATATGTTACTGCCATCTATAGGAGCAATGCGAAACTAATCAAAGCGCAGCCATCTATTGGCTGATGCCTGTAAACATTTCTGTTGAGTGCTTGATTTGTTTGAAAACTAATTTATGTGTATTATATATGATTTCTGCTATGCGCTGACGGGAAAGCGAGCTCACGGGCTCAGCCTGAGAGAATTTGCTAACACCGGTCGTAGGACACTCCTTCACAGAATCTACCACCGGACTAATACCGCGACCCACTAAGAAAATCCGGCGAGAAACTCAATAGGTTGTTCTCCGGTACTGATGTTACCGTTACTGATGTTATATGTGATTGCTGGAGCCCATATACATCTACAACGTAAACACGCAACCCACCTTGTGATTTAAGTTCTAAGGTTTCAAGTATAGTTACAACGGCTGCCCCGTCCTTCAAACCGAAACGCACTACTGCTTCACGGCAGATATAGGCAGGGCGGTGGTACCTACCCATGCGGACTCACAAAAAGTCCTACCACCAGTAATTACGCAAATTATAATTTTGCCTACGATGTTATTCCTTCACCATGGAAGTCAATCGTGAACATTTGTTGAGTACGTATTTCATTAGAAAATTGTTTTTATTATGTTAATATTTATTCTTAGAAACTAAAATTTAATATTTTTAGTATTTAGTTCGGCTTCTCGAGCCGTTTACACGAACAAAACTACTTTAAAACTTTAATGCAGTGTTTCCCAGCCTTTTTTGTGCCATGCCCCACTGTAACAATTCTAAAATTTTTATGCCCCACCTACATAAGTTTTAATATTAATGAATCGATTTGTTCACTCAAGCAACACAAATGATAGGTTTTAGGAAGAAATCAAAACGTATTATACGTTTTGAATTCTGAAAAAACTGAAATTCAAACTCAAAATAATTTTAATACAGATTTTCTATATTAATTTAGTGCGATTGCCCCCGTTAATTAACAAATTGTCTCCTTGTGCGGCGTGGGCTCCACGTTGGGAAACACCGGCTTAATCTTTCTCATAGGTTTCAAGCAATTATTCATATGTCAAAATTTGAAAACATTGATAATTAACTTAAGCAATGTATAATGTTACAGAGCATTTTATTACGCTCGTCAGCTCGTCCGTCTTCAAAGATTCAAGCACAATGCATATGTATTATTATCTGTTGATTTTAATAATACTTTACCGGTAACGGCTCTACTGAATGCACCTCCCTAAATCAATTCAGAATATATTTGAATTATGTATATTGATGATCTAACCGATTTTTGACGATAGAGAACAGATGTCTTTTTACACCAAAGTTCATCTCATTAAACTGCGGCTACTATCTAAGAAGATTGAATCTAAATATTTTCCAACGTAAATATTGTAAAAGTCTGTAAAGTACAACCATAATAAAGTTATAATTGTTATATTCATGTAAGATTATTGATAATACATTAATTTAAAGTGAAATGATAAATAATACATTTCTGATATTTACTCAACAATGCTTTAGAATTCTAAGTAAGCAATAAGGGAAATCAGAAAGCGTAAACAAAACGCCATCAGCTGTTTGACAAACAACACCTTTGCCCGTAGAAATTGACAGTTCAGAAAACTTACGAAAACCGCGCGAATTCCGCTATTTACAGATCTCTTAATTTCCTGTGATTAATACGATAGTTTGTTGTTTAATTATTGTGCTAAAATACAATGAAGTCTAGTTAGTGACCTGTGACACTAAATTGTTCACGTGTGAATTTATTTTCGTTCGCATAACCTGGTTATACGACATAAACCACGATGGGGGTTTTCCATGTTATTTCTACAGAAAGATATTGATTTACGTTAACAATGTGTCGCTTAGGGTTCATGAAAGGTTCGTGACCAGTTTTTTTACCATTCATATCGCATTTTAACCCTTTCTTTTCACCCTAAAGATACCGCTAAAAAGTATAATGAAATTTGATTCATAAGACGTCCAACTACGGTTTCATTCGAGTTCCATTTTATTACAACAGTTAATTTATCTGTTTTTTTGCTTTAAAAGCTTCAAAATGATTTATTATTTACCTATTCAGGTTCTTATACATAGTAAAGTAGTATGTGAGGCAACATATCAACTAATCACTTTGAAATTTAATATAATACAACACAGTAATGATGACAGAAAGTTTGAATAAATTATTCATCTTAGAGCCAATTCACAGAATTTCATTTTCATCTTAGCTTAAAAGATAATTTAATGTTATTAAATCGGTATAATTTTACTTACCATACTTTACATATACACCTATAATATACTATACATTAACATCATCAGGAAATTTATTAAATCTCAAATAATAGTTTCAATTACCAACAGGTCTTCATGATCTATGTGTCTATTATTAATAAAATATAAAATTAATGTTAACAATGTTTTGCTCATAACATCAAAATTGATAAACATGTAATTTTCTTTAAAAATAAACAAGTATTGTTTTATTTTGTTTCCGTCTAGTTCAGAGGATAACACTTGAAGATGAAGTAATAATATAGACAGTAACTAGCTTCAAGTAGTAAGTCTACAAGGTGCATCCAATAATGAATATTCAAATTGATCTCTTCCAGTCAATCCCAGTAAGCAGGTTGCTAGTAAAAATATTATTTATATTATTTAGCATAGATATAGAAACTACTAACTAATCTTCTGAAATAGAGTCAAAATTTAGGGGAACATGTATTATTGAGTGTTGATGAGTTGTTTATATGGATCCAAAACATGTAACACAAGAAATATAACTAAAAATAACTGAACAACATTTAACTGTCATGATGTAACTCCTACCTTCATATTTGCCTCCACCAATGATATGTTCTTTCTATTATTCCAGATTAATAACAGAAAACTTCAGGATAAATTCCGGTAACAACGCAACAAAACGTAAACAGGAAGAAGCATTCTCGCACAACTACAAAAAGAAGATGTACCCCCACTCGCTTAGCTTCGACCAAAGTCCTGGCCCCTCGAAGCGCAGGATCCTCTCAGACATACAAAACTCTATACTCAGCTCACCAATTAACTACAAACCTACTTCACCTCTGATAGAAAGATTAAAGTCACCAGAGACCAGAAACTCACCTCTAAAAACCATGACAAACTCACCAAAATCCCAGAGATTAACTCTCACTCCGAAAACTTCACAAGAAACACCAAAAATCAGACATACGCCAGTCACACCCAAAGTAAGATCACCGCTATCATATGAAATAGCTGAGAACATTCTGGATAGGCCTTCACCCCTTACTAGTCGGAGTCTGAGAGGCACATTAAAGATTAAAGAAGTATTAGAAGATAGATCTTGGTATAAACGATCCAACAAGGAGAACTGTGAGCCAATGATGGCAGAAACTTTCATGAAATTTGATAATGAAGAAGATGCGAGAGACTGTTCGTTTGGTGGAAGCTTCAACAACTCAGGGGAGACGAGTTGGGGTAATGCTAAGGTGAGGAGTATTTAAATAACTAATTGTCTCTTCCTGGTGTGCTGTACTACTTATTTTTTGTAACCAGATGTGCCCTTGCTTGTCTAGAATAGCCCCTTAAACTACCAATGATTTAGTAGGGAAAAAAGAATGTATCATCGATAGTTGATGCCCAATTTCTGCCATGAAGTTATTCTTTAAGTCCAACTGTCTCCATTTACATCTATGAACCCTAATAACTGCATACCACGAAGTCTGTTGTGAGCACGCCAAGCTTAACAGTCACTCAACAAGCAAATAAAATATACTTATATCTATATCATATCTAAGCTATTAAAAGAAAAGAAATAATGTTTTCTTTGTATTTTCAGTTGGACTTCACCAATTTGCAGTCATCCTTCCAAACGGAAATAAAAGATACATTCGTACCTCAAAAAGATGCGGAACCAGTTGAGGAATTGGATATTTTACAAGATTTAGAACAAGAATTTGACTCTGATAATTTTGATACGTGCACGAAATACGAAATAATATCGACTGACAGTCCCGATATTATATCCAGAGGGCGGGTGTCCAGCGCCAGGAAGGTCACCGCCCGGAATTTTGTGTTCGGTGCTCCCCTAGCTGAAAACGAACCTTCCACATCCTTCAACCGTTCCAATTCAGCCAACAGAATGCTCAATTTTGACGACGAAGACTTCGAATTCACCTCACCGGCTTTAGGAAAGAGAGTATCAGTGAAGAAATCTTTAAAATTCACAGAAACTACGACAAATAATCCACTGAAACATGAGATAAGCGATTCTAGTGTTAGTACTAACGGCTCTCCCACTAAACTAAGGCTATACACATCCGAGTCCACCACCTCGATGGAGAGCGGCTTTGTTTCAGAACTAGAAGAACCGTTCCTCGAGATTGAAGAGTCCAATTCACCAAAGCTAGCTAATATCACTGATTTATTATCTGGACAGATAAAGAACAATATTGTTATGACAAAGAAAATTAATTTGAGCAGGAGTTTGAGTTTTAATCCAGAAAGAGCTTCTCTCTTTTCCATCAAAGAGAGTCCCGAAAAGCGATGTAGGATATTGGAGGAGAGCGAAACTGACTCTGCCTGTAAAAGAAGGAAGGAAGATTTAAACAACAGTGGAAAGATCCAGAGACCCATATTACAAAGAGCTTTCTCTGAAAATAATGCGTCGATAATGTCTGCTTTAGCGAGATGTAAGTTATGAGTCATTTTGCCTGTAACTTTCTACGTATTTTTGTGCGAATGTTTTTGAAGGGTATAGATGGCACTTGTGTTATTTGTGAGGGCGCACGGGTAGGAATTACCGCTCTGTCTATGTCTATGCTAAAGTCTACAGGTTTCAGACACCATTTAAGACATGGTGTATCACGATCTTGTCCACTTACCTAAGCCAAAAAAAATCTATGATATAATTGAGATGTATGATACAGGAACTCATAGTTAATAGCCTGACCTTGTTAGGCTTGAACTTCAAGTCAGTGATACTGTCTCCAGGACTATAACAAGGATACTGTCTATGGGAATATATTTCAAGTTTCTAACATTTCATGGTAGGCAGTGGCTTGACTCTGCCCCTGGGATTGCAAAAGTCCATGGGCGACGGTAACTACTCACCATCAGGTGGGCCGTAAGCTCGTCTGCTGATGAGGGCAATAAAAAAAAACAAAAAGATTGTTCAGTAGCTACTTTTTTGTTGAAACGCTCAACACGGCCCATAGATGCCGCAATGTGAATAATGCCATCCACCTTGATATAAAATTTCCAACTTCCTAAGTGAATGCGTATAGTATAATGAAAGCAGGAGACACAAGACTGCAGGCCCAGTGGCATTGCGCTTAATGTGGAGTGCATTGGTGCATCAGCCAGTCAGGACAAGTAATGCTCATTTGTGAGAACAAGTTGTGTACACACATACAATTTAGGGCAATATGTACCGACTTACAATATTTGAAAGCCATCACTCCAATTCATCAGGTGTCCTACAGCACAACCACAGCAAGCTATGAATCTGTGATTATTTACAAAAATAATAATATAATAGGATTTACTTATTAATTAATGTTTCTGTCATTTCCAGCTGCCATAGAACCAGATCTAATAGGAGATTTCAGTCAGCCATTTGCTCTGCCACTCATCAGCGGAGATCATTCAGATCTGAAGAGCATATCCTGTGATACGTTGGCTGAACTGATCCGAGGAGCTTACCAGAGCAGCATCAGCGATTACCAAGTGAGTATCCATATGTCTTCAAGGGGGGATTTGTAGTGGTCAGTCTATGATGCAATATCTTGTGGGTTATCTATTCTTAATTGAAACCTTCTGTTCCCGTCAATGTTACCCAGATGTTGCTCACCTTGAGGTAACTAATGGAAGATTACAGCACTAAATTTGAACAGAGCAATTTTTGTTCATCTTTTTAATAATTTCTGATTTTAAGCACAAAATATACCCTTTATCAACTGTTCTCTTCTGACATTGCTGTCATATTGTGTTTCTTACTGTGGTTGTTAACATTGAATCATATTAATTACCTATAGTGATGATTAATCTATATATTACATGAAGCAAAAACTTTGAACCCATTTTTACAAAAATTGCGCAGACGGAGGAGTATGAAATTTCTCACACTTATAGAGAATATAGAGAAAGAGTGCAGATTGCTAAATGCTTTTAAATTATACATAAAAAATACATTAAATCAATAAAAAAGATATGACACACATTTAAATACTCCTTTTGTTTATTGTTAAAGTCTGTGGCCATACTGAGAATAGATTAGATAAATATTGTTTGTCTATAGTGTAGTCTTGGCGAAATCTGTGACTATAGAAGTACAATAGTCTTTGACGATAAAACCATAATAATGTTCAAACTTATAATTTCAATTAATTGTATATTAACATATATATTGTTGTGTGTCGCAGGTGATCGACTGCCGCTACCCGTACGAGTTCGCGGGCGGACACGTGGCCGGCGCACACAACCTGTTCACCCCCGCGCACATCCTCGCCCTCGTCCACGAGCCGCTGTCCCCGAGGAAATCCGACGGGAAGCGGAGCATCCTGGTCTTCCACTGCGAATTCTCATTGGAACGGGGACCTAAACTGTGAGTATAGGGTTATGAGACATCCAGTGCTATAATGACAAAATTCTCGATAATAATCCGTAATTACGGAGCCCATAGACATCTACAACGTAAATCACACCACAAACCTTGAGATATAAGTCCAAAGGTTTCACAGTATGGTTATAACGGCTACCCCGCCCTTCAAATCGAAACGTATTACTGCTTCACGGCAGAAATAGGCAGGGTGGTGGTACCTACCAGCGTGGACTCAAAAGAGGTGCTAGGCCACCAATAAAATTTTTCATTCCTCCAAAAAAATCCTCATGTCTGAGGATCGTGACCATCTCCCATTACCTTCCCTGGATGATCTTTCGCTATCTTCCTCTGTTCTCGGCAGTGTGCATGGCATCATAGACTAGTATCCAGAGTGGTGCCAATTTGGTCGGACCAGCGCGTTGAATTACCACCACGAGATCTTTTGCCCGCAATCTTGCGAGTTACTATCAATTTTTCAAGATTGTCACTGCTCTTTCTGACAATGTGACCGAAGTCAAATATGCAGACGCAGACGGTTAATGTCTATATCTGTGGAGCATATCGACGCCTGAAAGGTAAACGTGATTAAGCGACAATGCGTGAACTTTACAGTAGACTAATTTAAAGTTGAAATACCTGAAATAAATCTATTTTAACGAATCTAGCTGTAGGATTTAAATGATTTTAATAGACCTAGAAATATATATTTTTTTTACGCATCGAATATGGCTATTGCCTATTATTTATGTACAAAGCAGCTATTATTGCTTAATCACGTTTGCCTTTCAAGCCTTTCAAGCGTCGGTATGATCTGGAAGGCATGATGCCTTAGTTGCGGGAGGGTCGTGTGATGGAGAGAGTGAGGGTGTGTGCTGCGGCAGGTCCCGCTTCCTGCGCTCGTCGGACCGCGAGAGCAACAAGGAGCGCTACCCGGCGCTGCGCTTCCCCGAGGTGTACCTGCTGCACGAGGGCTACCGGCGCTTCTACCAGAAGTACCCCGAGCTGTGCTCCCCCACCGGCTACACGGCCATGCTCGACCCCAAGCACAGGCACCTGCTGAGGAAGCACCGCTCCGTCACCCAGCCCTCGTCCTCCGCGCACCACAGGAGGAACAGGCTGCTGCTCTGATGTCCGACCTCAAACACTTGTAAACTAATTTTGGTATGTTGCAATGCTAATTGGATCCTCGTCTACTGTGTACCCGCAGCAGATAAAACTCGAGGATGTTGAGGTCCGACCTCAATGAATTTGTGTTCTGGTATATTGCAATGCGGTTCGAGCTATGTAACCTGTTGTGTTCGAATAGAATAATTAATTGTATCACGTCTCATTTGGGGCAATATTACTGGACGTGATCTAAGATATGCTTAGGATCAGGGTCAACGGTGACCACTTATCGTCAGAAGAGTACTGAACCATTAACATAGTATAGTATTGACTTAATGCATTTATGAATAGAGACTGCGCGTGTTCAGGAACCTTACCTTGGGGATAATTCAAACAGTAAACTAATTGTTCGGCTTCGCGTTCACGCAGTTCCCTCGACCTCAAGCCGGTGTCTCACGTGAGACGGACGACGGCCCCCGCGTCCCTGGAGGAGACCGCCTTCTCTTGCCAGGGGTCTTCGTTTAAATCCATTTAATGTCAATGACAAGAAAGACACCCAGACCCCCTAAGAAGGACAAGAAAGAGTGCGAACATATCTCTGTTTCTCTCGGTTCAACGATGACGTCACTAACCGCTATGTGCAATTATCGTCTAAAGCGAAATTTTATAAGACGCAATTACTATTGGTGCTGTGAGCCCGCACGGGGGACCGCCGCGGGGCATGGGGTTGCGGGGAGGGACGTCCGGTGGGGGTCTGGAGGTCTCCGTCTCATCCGTCGTACTCTCAACACAGAAGACGACCGTTGGAAGACTTCGTCTCAAAGTGGTGACTGCGAACGCGTCGGAAGGTTCCGTCGAAACCACAATATTATTATGTATTGTACTAAATAAATATATCTTTAAGTAGTTTGTACATAAGAACTTTATCATGCCATATTATTTTTTAAGAATTAAGTTATTATTAGTACAAAAAGAGAGAGTTCGTAATTCGTTAAGTTCTTACACGAATTTTTTTGGTTTGTTTAGACTAAAAACTAAATTTGAATGCCATTTTAATTAAATTAGGAACAAAGTTATCTTGCAATTGTCACGTCGGTAAGAGGTTGGTGACGTGACGTCCACACACGGGCACGGCCGGAGAGCGGCTGTCAAATGTTGTCACATGTTGATGACAGTTGCCAGCAGTTGTCACTTGTTGTTGACGGTTGTCATGGGTTATCAAATGTTGATAGCGGTTGTCACATGTTGATGACGGTTGCCAGCGGTTGTCCCATGCTGATGACGGTTGCCAGCGGCTGTCACATCTTGATGACGGTTGCCAGCGGATGTCACATCTTGATGACCGTTGCCAGCGGTTGTCACATGCTGATGACGGTTGCCAGCGGTTGTCGGACAGAGGCAGTGTTGTTCTGTCGACGAATCTCGAATCCTCACTGATCACTGCTATATATACATACATCAACTTTTATACGCTTATTACCTTAATTTGTAAATAAATGAGATTGATAAATATAAAATAATGGATTCTTCATAAAAACAAGAAAGTAAGAAATATATTGTTTTGTCTCTGGTGATGCGTCAGTATGTCGCGTGGATGTCGCTCATCGTCGTTCGGGCTGTCTGCCATCCGAAAAATTACATTTGCAACTGAATATCAAGAGGAGAGCGTTTCTCTATTAGTTCGCTCCGAAAGTTTCCTTAGTGTAAATAAATTATTCAATTTCAAATGTAGTTGTGACGACAACTTATCGCGTTTAAGTATGGATGTAGTGTTTATAAGTTCATAAATAAAATTATATGAAAGAAAATTATATTAAAAGTGACTTTTATTTCCTGTGTTTTTTTTATTTCTTGTTTGTGTTCGTGAAGATGAAAATATGTATAATTGATTTTCGAGGGGATGGCGTCAGTGGCATAAAGAAATTGGAGCCGTTGCCTCAAAAAAAAAGTCACCTGTGACCTTTGATTATATACACGTCCCTGTGACATGGCGGGACCGCTTCCTTTAATGTCACCTGACATTTGCTATTAAATAACTTTATTTCTTCTACGAACTAAGTACCTACCTTACCTGTGATGTTTCTGAAAACGCGTTCGGATTGTTAAATACAATTGAGAGTAATAATAAAGCTTTCTTTATTCCATACAAAAATTATTAACAATTAAATTACAATATTTTCACAAACAAATAGAGATATAGTTTAATTGACAAGTTAATTGGAATTTAACTTGTATTAAAGAAACATAATTTGATCTTACGTTAATTGATTAAAAGTTAGGAATTTATATTAGTTAAATTATTAAATTCATTCACAATCGTTGCCGAAATGGCGTAAGTAGGTAATAGAATCAAGGTTTGAAGAACAAAAAAATTAACTTAGCCTAGGTTATATATACACTTAGTAGGCTAACTCGGTAACCGTACCCGTCGAACTCGGCAAAGAGTTCGCCGTGCAACCTAATCTAAACATCAGCCCGCTGAGTTTCTCGCTGGATCTTCTCAGCGGGTCGCGATTCCGAGCCGGTAGTAGATTCATTCGCAAAGCAGCTGCTCTTGAGTTGTTAGGTCTCCTTCGGAGGAGCTCGGGCAGCTGTTAGCTAATCCCACTCCTCCTGGCTGAGCCCTTGCTCGCCCATCTGTTCTGGTAAAACTGGAAAGGCCTTCGGGCCACCATTAATACATCCTTCATTAAAAAAACCTTTGTAGGCGGGTAGGCGTTTCGACTAGAACATTATTGTTAGGTCTAAAGCTTGTAATGAAAGATATTTAGAACAAGTACATACATAATTTATTTAATGTCGTTATTCTAAAAAGAACCCCTTTATGTGTTGAGCTTATTTTTACATATTTTACACAAATTGCTAAAGGATTCTTGAACAAAGGTCTTTATCAAAAAATACTTAAATAACAACAAAAAGCAATGCTGCTATTAATGATACTGATATTTGATATTCAAAAATATTATTAACTTATTAAAAACGTTATTCACGCGCGCGCTAAGGCACGTCCGGACAAGTCGATATCTAATACCAAACTGCGCAATAGTCGGTATTCCGATGATCCTCACTTCATACGCAATTAATAGATAGTCGATTTATCGACGGTTGGCGCTCAGAGGGTTAAAACCAGCTAGCAGCTGCGCTATGTTAAGGAGTCTACGGATTTTATCGCTTAACTTCTTGATAATAGCTAGATTGACAAAAAGCGCATGTAGCGGATACGTGAGACAATAGTCCTGTTCATTTTCATCGACTCTAGACCAGAGCGGTCGTGGTTGCAGCCTTCTAGTGATCCAATGGGCCACTGACTGTTGAGTTGTTTTTTCTTAATTATCTTTAAAAAATGTAAAGAAAAACCTTTTTTTATGTAAAACTTTTTAGAGGGAGAGAAAGAGAGAGAGAGAGTATTTGGTTCTTTTGGCCACTTATGGCCACTTATGGCCACTTATAAAAAAGAAACATAAGAAGCAAAAGTCAAAAATAAAAAAGACTATCGCCGACCGCACCGCACGCGCTGTACACGCACACGCCGCTTATTTTTTCACATAAATATTTTCATGGACTCATATTGATCTCTATTATACGAACTCTTACTGACGACCATATTCGTCTTTGCGCGAGTGATATACAAGTTTTATAGACAATAATTTAGAAGAGTGCCGTGTCAAGTCGCCGCCATTACGCGTCGTCCAGCAGTGGCGTCGAATTCTGCAGCCTGGAAGAAGCTAGCGACGGGTTGGCAGGTACGTCTACTCCTCATAGCCTAACCTCGGCCTTCCCCTCTTTTTGTGCATCTTTAGCGATACTCGCCCCCGCAAAACTTCCTTCAAAAATATTGAACCAGCGCACCGCCGTGGTAAAAATTTATAAAGAGTTTTTCCCACTAGTATTCTTTATTGTGCACCAACAAAAGAAACAATGCGAAACATGAAATACAAAAAAAGTACAATTGGCGGTCTGATCGCTAAGAGCGATCTCTTCTAGACATCCATCAGGTGGAAAAGAATATTTTGGAAACTAATTACACGCGTTGTACCGATAAATTGAAAACGAAATGACTTCATCATCTCAATTTACATCCATCCTCATTGAACACAATGTTAAGTTGGATTTGCGGGTCCTTATTTCCGACAGTATACGTGAGAAAATCTTATTGCCTATCCTGGCTTTCACATAAACAATCCAATGAGTTTCTCGCCGGATCTTCTCCGTGGATCGCATCTCCGATCCGGCGGTAGATTCAGCGAAGCACTTCTCTTGCCAGGGCCAGTGTTAGCAATTCTCTCAGATAGAGCCCGTGAGCTCATCTACTGGTCTTATAAGTAGCTGATATCGTCCCTTAGGACACCAGCCATTAGGTAGGTAATAAATGTCACTATAAACATAAAATTTCATTTTTTCCAGTAACATTTAACTTTTAAATGGTACATTCACGTTTTAATGTAACATTTAACATTAAACAAACTTAAACTAGACCATTTGCGTTATTCCCCGAAACATTAACGTCGACTTCTTCATCAGTTTTCCCGACTTCTCTCTCTGCCGTTGCGACGTCAACTTTTTCAGTGGATTTCTTGTCTGTCGCCGCGCTATCGGCGATCGTAGTTTTCGACAGCTGCCTCAGAATGTTCTCGAAGATTCTCGGAGCGCTTTTCGTGTTGGGCAGCGATATGTCCGTTTGTGTCGCCGCAGTCACGCCCCAGCCGTTTTCGTTCGCTCGTGAAGGCGCTACGGTTTCCCTGAGATCAAGCTTCAGTGACTTCTTTTTTATTTGACATTCAGAATCGATTTTTATTTCGTTTCGAAGTTCGCTCTGGCTACTTTGCCTGGAACGCCTTTCTATGGCGTTAGAGAGGACGTTGCTGAGAACGTGAGCACATTTGATCATGCTTTGCGTCTCCCTCGGAGTCAGATGTAAGCCTTCGCTACGAATGATGTTGTCCAATTCTTTTACTTTGCTCGGCGATCGAACATGAAACTCTGGAGATGTATCTGAAACGAATTACGAAAATTATAATTTTTCTAGTTTGATTTTTGAGACCTTGAAATAAAATGTATTTTTCTTTACAATTATTTTAATGATTAAGCAATTTGGTTATGTCTGGGTTTTTTTAAAGAAAACTGTCTGCTTTGGCTCAATGCCACTTAAACGAGACTCAACAACTTGAGACATGAGTACTAAGGTCTCCATTTTAACAGTACAATGGCTGAACCGCCCTTCAAACAGAAACGCATTACTGCTTCACGGCAGAAATGGGCAGGGCGGTGGTACCGGGAGTTTCTCGCCGGATCTTCTCAGTGAGTCGCGTTTCCGATCCGGTGGTAGATTCTGCGAAGCACTGCCCTTTGCTAGGGCCAGTGTTAGCAACACTCCGGTTTGAGCCCCGTGAGCTCACTTACAAGTTAGGGCGAAGCTGAAATAGCCTCTCAAGGCTATTAGCATGGGTAGGAAAAAAAATGGTGTTTTGTGTTTAAATTTATTTGGGACTGAGAAAAGGATAGATTTATTGACTCACTCCGGAGTTTGATGATGCGCTTTTGAATTTTCTCGCTGACGAGAGTTTTATGTGCCAATTGATCAGCAGTAACCACAACTAGTATTTGTTTTACCGCACGCTTGGCTGCTTCGTTTGTACACGCGCAGTTTTTCTTGGAGCGTCAATAGATGGCGTGGATTGTGGATTGAGGAAGTAATAAGGAAAAGGAATTCCCAACAATGAGCTCTAGTCTCTAGCAATCACCCGACTCTGGGTTAACTGACCATCGCGGTGCTTCTGGTTGCGATGGTCTCATCAACCGTGATGAGGCATGGCTTACAAAAGCTCAGCGTCAGATACCGCCGAGTGAGAACGGTGACTGAAGTGACTACAATAAACCGCCAGAATTTTTAACGAGGGCTGAAAGGCTGTTTGGTTCAAGCGACATTTTTGCAAGTTTACAGCAGAGCTATTTAAAGTTTAAGGATTTGGAAAAAATATCATAACAAACAAAAGTTCTTCAGCTATTCGAATGAGGTCAAATTAATTGAAGTTCAATTAATAAAATCGAACTGTGGGCTTAGGCTTAGTGCGAGTTTTTTAACTTTTTCGACAGCGTAAAAGTTAACTTTATATGGAGTTGGAAAGTTTGCCTACGTTTGCCGCTAGGGGCGCTGTTCCAACTCCATACAAATTTGAGTTAATTTTTACGCTATCGAGAACGTCAAAAGCTCGCACTAAGGGTTTGTACACAAAACTGCGATGCGAATTCGCAACACACATAACTGCGACACGGATTGCTGCAATGCGATTTCGGACGGCAAGGCGTGTCCCTTCCACAATTGGCTTTCAATTCCACAATCCTTTAACATCGCAGGAATGCGCGATGCGAATCAATTCGCAAGTTCTTGTGATGCGTCGTGGGAGCTCGTAGATTTTTACGAAGCGACGTCGCATCGCAGTTTTGTGTACAAGCCCTAAGCACACTGTTGATGCTGATACCAAATAAACCCGGGCCTTTAATTACAAAAATAAACGTCGCGTATTAATCGAAATGTCGCTCAAACCAAACAACCTTTCATCCTTCGATACGTCATCTCACCAAGATCGGCCGGGTCCAAAGTCCCCGTGCGGTAAGGCGTCGGGCACTGGTCGTAGTACTCCTGCAGCGACACTCTGGACATAGAGCCGTTATACTTGGCCCAGAAGCTCTCCCACTCTCCGCTTCGGTCCCTGCACTCCTCGACCTTGGTGTCGTCCGTCTCGCTGCTGTCCTGCCAAGTGCTGACGCAACAACTGAACGGACGGCGCAAACAAAACACGTATATATTTGTTTTGGGTTGAGGTGAATGAAAAAAAAAAGTTGGAAATCGCCAGTCTCCCGCTCGTTCGTAGGTGTGGTCTACTGCAACTAAATGACCCTATTGTTCAAAACCCCGTGTTTGAGGTTCGAATGAGACAGACCTCAACCGACTGACTTGACTTGGTCGGTCCATCGCATGGGCAACCTTCCACGCGGCCTGGTGCCTTCTACTTTGCTTCATTAGTAATGTTAATTTAGATGTAATGGAGTGCCACCTCCGGATGGAGGAAGCAGCTACCGTCGCACGTGGACTTCAGCAATGCCAGTGCAGAGTCAAATGGCTGCATACCTTCTGGCTGGATACCTTCGAATATACTTGCATCTAATCAGCTACGTGCCGACCGACTGCCATTTAACATTAAGACAGTCTGTAATTTACTTTGTAATGTAATAATTTTGTGTTAGTTTTATGTTAAATCGTTTTTTTTTATTGCTTAGATGGGTGGACGAGCTCACAGCTCACCTGGTGTCAAGTGGTTACTGGAGCCCATAGACATCTACAACGTAAAGGCGCCACCCACCTTGAGATATACTTAAGTTCTAAGGTCTCAAGGATAGTTACAACGGCTGCCCTACCCTTCAAACCGAAACGCATTACTGCTTCACGACAGAAATAGGCAGGGTGGTGATACCTACCCACGCGGACTCACAAGAGGCCCTACCACCAGTAAATTCCTACTACCACTGCCACGATTCTCGTAATGCTGATAATCGAGGGTTTACCTGGAGAGCTGCAGGTCTTGGGTCCGGGGTGACGTGTCCGTGGGCGCGCCGGCTCCCGGGGAGTGGTCCGCGGACGACAGCCCTGAGTACTCCGGCGACACTGACGAGTAGCCGAGCTCCGTTTCGCACCTGCTACAACCGGAGATGGGAGGTCGCCGCACGCGTGACGTCATTTGTGGCCAAAACGAACAATGTGCTCGCTTAATAGATCGCGCACCAATATACAACGACGCAGCGACGTCACGGGTTACTTGAAATATCTATTAACTGGGATATGTAACTATAGTGAGACCTTAGAATTTATATCTCAAGGTGGGTAGCGCATTTACATTGTAGATGTCTATGGGCTCCAGTAACCACTTAACACCAGGTGGGCTGTGAGCTCGTCCACCCACATAAGCAATAAAAAAAAATATCATGTTTACGTGAAGATGAAAATCCAAGTTAAACAAGATCTTAAGATTAGTTATTTCTGTGTGTTAAGAAATATGTACAGAGGTCTAGAAATATTAATTACTAGCGACCCGCCCTCGCTTTGCTTTGGAAACATTAAATTTTATTATTGATAGCTGAGTCTCGCGATTTTACCCGCGGCTATTGTCGTACCGCGGGTAAAATGCCGCGGGGCGAAGCTAGTCTAAAAAAATTAGCCTAAGTTACTCCTTATATCATCAGTTACTTGTCAGTGGAAGTCCCGTCAAAATTGGTCCAGTCGTTCCAGAGATTAGACGGAACAAACAGACAGACAAAAATTGTAAAAAATGTTACTTTGGTGTATGTACCGTACCGTATATATATTCATATGCATGTAGTAAAAAGCGGTTGTTTCAATATTACAAACAGACACTCCAATTTTATTTATATGTATAGATGTTGAATTTTTCAACGTTTCTCATGAAAAATTAATAATTTGCATAAGTGACGTTATCGCACCGTATGTGCGAATTATGTTGATGTACAGCTCATTCTATATGTTATTTCTTAGCAGAGCCTGTATGCATAAACGAGAATGTCGCTCTATTGCCAAACATGACAACATTGTGGTTATATGCGACATATCATAAGGGTTGAGCTGGAGTTCGACCATTCCACCATAAAACAATCATCGCTGAGTATCTGGCGGCGGTTAATGAGCCGGACTTAAGGCTTCAGCGGCCTCCAAGAACTAAATATCTTCCAAGAGCACTGCCGTGGAAGGACGCGGGACCCCACCATTTGTATTTTGCCCAAGAAAGCCTCACGAAGCCACGAACCTCAGCATTGAGAATTATCGATGCAAGGAGAAAATACGACACCCACACTGCATGTTCATTGTCTTACCTGTAGTAGCTGGAGGTGAGAGTATTATCGCACGAGAGGTCCCTGCCGCGCGAGGTGGTGCTCACTTGACTTTTCTTCGATTCAACAAGTCTGTTCTTCCTCTCCGTTCTCTGGACGTGCATCTGGTTCTGCAAGGAGACACTCCGCGTATTCTGGCAGAGTCTCGGCCTGGGCGTTGACGTCGCCAAAGCCCTGAATCTTCCGTATTTTAATGATGGATCTTCGCAATCTGAAATCTGGGCGTTGATTTGCAAAATGTATTTTTATGACGAAAGTCCGTCTAAATTATTGACCGTTATTCATCTAAGGTTGCACCCAATCTGTTGAGCATTTGTCGAGTACGTATTTCATTAGAACAATTGGTAGCTGCCTGCGGGATTCGCATCCCGATACAGTCTGGTCGTTTGATACAAACGCACCAGGCGTTTTATTCATTAGGTCGTGACGACTTCAAAAAAAATCATCTCACCTGCGAATAGTCCAGTGACATGTCGTCTTCTACCGAGGTCTCATGTCTTTTGGTGACCACCGGTCTCGTCTTTTGTGACTCGAATATTCTCTTTGGTCTGGCCGGCTCGTTGGCAGGACGACAGAGGTACGATCCTGGCAGGGAATTGGCTCGGTCGCTCCTGAAATCGGCAGTCAGATAATCAAAATTGGCGTTTGGAGATCATCAATTGTATATTCCATCGGTTCTTATTTGATGTGTTTTTGAGAGGGAGGCGTTGGATGTGAAAGATAAACCAGAAAGATAAGAAAGATTTAAGCATCTTGGCGCCGATCTATCATCTGCCTTCGTAGAGTTCTGAAATTCTTTGGCCACAGTGCCAGAAAGAATGACGGCAACTTGGAGAAGCTAATGGTGATTGGCAAAGTGGACAGAAAAAGATCACGTAGTAGAGGCCCGATACGTTGGATTGACCAGATCCGCACTACTCTCTTATATCACAGTCCAAGATGATCTACACTCAGTGGCAGACAGGAACACATGATGTAGAGTCCTCCACAAATGAACTCTTGTTCCGAGGATGTGGTCACGACCCTCAGCATTGAGGAAACCGTAGCGACGATGATGATGAAGAAGCTGGTTTTTATGTTACATTCACAGAACTTTAACCACAGAGCAAGTGCGCAGTTATAGCCGCTTGAATCGAGGTGTGACAACTTCAGTTACCGTCTGGTTATCTGCTTGCCCGTAAGGGTGAAGTCTAGAGGGTGAGTCCGGGCACCGTGCTTCGGCGTTGAGCTCAGCGAGTGCGGGGCGGGTGTAGGAGGCTTGACATCTCTGATGCTGCTTCTTCTTGAAGACGCAGAGTTTCGCCTGGACCCTGGTCGGGAGCGCGGCACGTCTAGTTCCACGTCTTCCGGGGAGCGATTGCTGGGCTGCATCTTTAGAGACAAGTTCTTTGATTGAAGAGCAGTAATTTAAAATTACTTTTTAGTGAAAAAACAGTTCTGAATTCGTCTAAAATCGCAGTAATCGGTACGTGTACAGAAGGAAGCTCCGCGGTGAACTGTTAGAGTTTATTTCTGGGGCCGCGCCGATACGCGCTTCAATGAACATGAAACAGCGTTCACAGTCACGAGAGGAGCGTTTGTTCGGTTCGAAACTGATTTAATCTTCTTTAGATGAAGGACACACGGCCCGGCTGCAGTTACTGCATCCCTGATAGCCATCATTTTGTCGGTTGGAATAGCGCACCTGTTATTTTTTTTTTTTTTTTTTATTGCTTAGATGAGTGGACGAGCTCACAGTCCACCTGGTGTTAAGTGGTTACTGGAGCCCATAGACATCCACAACGTAAATGCGCCACCCACCTTGAGATACAAGTTCTAAGGTCTCAAGTATAGTTACAACGGCTGCCCCACCCTTCAAACCGAAACGCATTACTGCTTCACGGCCGAAATAGGCAGGGTGGTGGTACCCACCCGCGCGGACTCACAAGAGGTCCTACCACCAGTAAAGTGTTCCCCTGGTAGTCGAATTTCGACTATAATTAATTGAAAATAAGTTTGAACATTATTATGGTTCTATTGTCAAAGACAATTAAACTTCTATAATGACAGATTTCGCCAAGACTACACTATAGACAAATATGTTAATAAAGACAGTGATAAAGACAAACAATATGAATCTATTCTCAATTTGACCACAAGAGTTTCACAATAAACAAAAAGTATCCATGCGCGTGTGTGTCAAATACATGGTAGTGTCTGTAATGTTTATATTTATAGATTTAATGTAATTTATGTCCTAATTTAAAAAAAGAAAATTGCATTCTGCACTCATTCTCTATAATCTCTATAAGTGTGAGAAATGTCATGAATGTCATACTCCTCCGTCCGCGCTATTTTCGTAAAAATGGGTACAAAGTTTTTGCTTCACGTATAGCAACGGGCCTTGACTATGGCTTGACGTAATGGTCTCCTTACCAGGCCATAAAATCTTTAAAAAAAATTGAACCTTATTGGTAACTTCAAAATATTTGTCTTGGACTGTCATGACTTGGACACTTTTAAGACTTATTTATCGAATTGTTAAAAACATGATAAATACGTAGTTGGTTTCGGTTTGTGGTTGAGTGTTTGAAGCAAGTGTTTTGGTTGTTTAATAATTTTCGGGTGCTTTATTGGGTTCTATTATCTGTTGATTAGCTAATTATTAGTTTTGTGTGTTTATATAAGTGTGTTATCTTATTTGTAAATCAACAGAGATCCTGTCATCAAACATTCTTAGCTACTCACTTAATTCTTAGTGAATATCTGTGACCTTGCTCGTTCACGAAGCCCGCTATAGAAAGCAGAGTATTAAATACACTTGACATTGGCGAAATCTAAAAGGAAACGCCATAAACCTAAGAGATAGATAGACTTATTTATCAATCCGACGCCTTTTCAGAGATGTCGTACTTTGTTCGTATAAAAAATAAGAATTATTTATCAAATGTTGCATACCATTGATAGAAGCGGTATTGTCATGTCACAGGTTACATTTTGTAGTGAAACTTCTTTAAGTGCGTTGAGAGTAAAATTTAAGTCGCCACAGATTCGTTACGGCTACAGAGAAAAAATAGAATTTAGGAAGACCGAGAGTGAGAAAATAGACAGAGTGGCTCGCGAACCACTCGACCGTGGAGAGAGGGAGAAAGTGAGCTGGGTCGTTTCTCTTACACACATTCTATTTACGGGCGTCGGCCGCTAGATGCCTTGTTATTAGTTTCTCATTGCTCCAGTAGGCAGTAACATATCAACTATCTTATATTTTATTTTTTGTGAAAGATTTAAAAAATACCTATATATACATATTTATTTTTTCTACAGATAAATGATGAAGAGGTCGTTTCTCTTATACACAGCATTTCTTATAACAAGAGAAATTTTGGTTTCAGGATGAAAAATAAAGAAAACCTCAATATTACAAACGGCAAAAGAAGTATCACTTCTTTCACGCTTCCAAGGTGAACAGGCACGATATTTTTATTTTGTCAAGGCAATAATTGAACTTTTTTTATGCTGCTCATACGGTATACGCCATCATCTTAAAAGCTATATGACATTACAATTATAAAATACAGTTTTTTTTTGCTTTTACTAAATGGCGATTTATTTAAAAATCGTTCCCCGCTCCGCTACCCCTCGAGCCGTGGCCTTAATTAAGGGTTGGACCACCCCGTCCACTGGGGCGTAAGACACCGACCGCTTACACACTCCACCTGTTGACATTTAAAGTTTAATATAACTTATTAGCTCACAGCGAGACCGGACCACGGACATCAGTACTACTATACTATTAGCACTATTGAACCGATCTGAGTTACGCACGCAAGCTAGGTTAAACTTAAATTTAAATAAACAAAAGCCGGAGTCATCGTGGCGGCTCAATTTATATTTAATTGCCATCAAAATTTACTTGTTGAATGTTCGCAGTCCTCCCTGGTCCCCATACTGATGGTGTACCCCAAAAGCTTGAGCGCCATTAGAAATCCCTCGCTCCTAAAAAAACAATATATTCTCCCCTAATATGTACTATATTGCACGTAATTTTACGCAATCAACACATCTTATGTTAGCACGCGTCAATCCCATAAAATTTAATCTGTTAATACTCCTTAGAAGTATAGAGAAATGAATGAGATATTGTTACGCGCTGGGGTTCGGGATAAATAAATCTTTCACCGAAGTACAAATTACAATTCTATTTGACTTCTTCCGCTTCGCTTCAGGTGATCCGTTCACTGTTTCGCTTCGAGTAGAACCGCTTACTAACTGCCTTCGTGTCATCTCTGCAACGCTTTTATAGTCAACACGAAACTCTACAATTATCGAGAACATTCCCGATAAGGCGAGTCGTTTCGATATGTGTTTCCGTTATTTGATAATAGATGGCGTTACACTTCTCGAGCGTTCAAAAATTCAATTAAAAACTAGTTATTCAAAAACAAATTCATATGCGCTTGAAAGTAAAAAAAGAATTGCGTATTCCTCTATAACTTAATAAAATAATAACGTAATGTAGTTATAATTATTGTAATTTTTGGGTATCAGCCAAGGTAGCTCTGTAAAAATTGACAAACGTCGTTTCTACATACTAAACGATAATTTCTTTTGTAATGATATGATTGTTTTTGAAGATATCGCTATTTGCTAACAAGTAACTCTGCCATTGCCGGTCCTTTGGCGGCGGTCGACTAACCCGAACTAGGACTTCAGTAGCCCAGAGCAACTAAATCGCCTCTGAAATTCTGCTGTGGAAGGACGCGGGAACCCATCACTAGCTATTTTCCCAAGAAAACTTTTACGTATGTAATCCGTAAAGGTCACGATCCTCAGCACTGAGGAACACGACGCACGGAGGTAACAAGTTTAGTGATTACAACTAAAAGTACCTAGTAGTAATTGCATTAATATAAAACTTAAACAAAAAGTAGGAATTTCATCACCAAACAAATCGTTGTTTCCTGCGAGCCGGAACTTATAAGCTCTTTTCTTTAAAAATATTTCCTAAATAAATACATCAATATGGATGTAGGTAGATGGATGAAGTTAAAAGAAAAATCTAACACAGTCCGACACGCATACACATGTTGCAGTGACTATCACGTAAAAGACATATTTGAAAATGTCTTTTTAGGAACGTATAATTAATTGCCCGCAGGTTTAGAGCCTAGACCTAAAAATCGACATATTTTTGCAGCGATCGTTAAGGAAACTGAAAGTTGTTCTATCGATTCACCTCGTAGACAATTTTGAGAACACATTTTATATATCGTACACCTATTGAATTGAATATAGCATAGAGAGAATATTAGAAATAGCTTAACTAAAAATTTTAAGAAGAGGAATTTCAAAGTTCGATCGAATTTCACGTCATTTCGGATCCTCCCGATCCTCTAACGGTTCTTTTAGGTACCACAAGCACCGGTCATCGTTCAATAAATTAATCCACAGACACAGCCCATTCAAATTGTCGCCGGAACTTCTCAGTTGGTCGCGTTTCCGATCCGGCAGTAGATTCTGCGAAGCACTGCTCATGCTAGGGCTAGTGTTAGCAACACTTCCGGTTTGAGTCCCGTGAGCTCATCTCGTTCGGTAAGGCTGGCATAGCCTCTAAGAACTACCAGCTTAAATAGGAGAAAAAAAAGATCGACTTAAGAACATATTTTCCATCAGCTTATAAAATTGAAGAGTCTCTTTTAGTCTAGAAAAGGACAAAGTACTCTTTCCGTCTCTTTGAAATAAATCGCTTATATAAATGTTTAAACAAAAATTTAAAGATTACAATTCTTCAATAACAGTTTTAGCGTTTACCAAAAAACAACAATTTTGGATTAATCCCCTTGATGTACAGTTTTACTGCTATTACGCAAGTCGGTGGCGCGATCACAAAAAAATCCTCTAACAATAAGTGCTTAACGCGGCTAAAGAAGTTGTCACTTCAAAAATTATGAAAAACACACTCGGACTGCAACATCCGTACGCCGATACACAAATATGTACTCACTTTCGTTGGCGAGTATCGGAACCTGTTCGTAAAGAGAAAATTAACGAACTGGTCCCAGAGATTGAGTGACGTCACCCGCATTTTGTCTTTAGCACTTAGCGCTATGATACGCAGACGCAGGCCTAAAGATCAGTAGTGTGCTTAGAGCGTGTTTTTTAACGTTCTCTATAGCGTAAAAGTTAACTCAAATTTGTATGGAGTTGGAACGGTGCCCCTAGCGGCAAACGTAGGCAAGCTTTCCAACTCCATATAAATTTGAGTTAACTTTTAAGAGCTTGAATTAAGTGTCTTGGTTTGTCGCGGGTTCTAATTAAAATATCGCCGAAGCACGCCCCAGTTGACAGCGACCACGGAAACTGTGAAGTATTTGAGTTTTTTTTTTAACATGGGTTGGACTGGATAGTATACTGAGACTTTAGAACTTATATCTCAAGGTGGGTGGCCATTTACGTTGTATATCCAGTAACCACTTAACACCAGGTGGGCTGTGAGCTCGTCCACGCATCTAAGCAATAAAAAAAGAAAAAAAAGATGTTACAAATAATATAATGACAATAATAAATAACTGGAAACAAATCATGCATGGTCATCCTGCCTTAAATTAGGATTTCCTGTGTTATATGGATCAGAGACTGACATACATACTTATATATGTATAAATATATACCATATCTTCTATATGTTAATACGTGAAGCAAAAACTTTATACCCCTTTTTACGAAAATTGCGCGGACGGAGGAGTATGTTTCCCGCACTTATAGAGAATATAGGAAAAGAGTGCAGAATGCTATATATTTTTTCTAAACTATGCATAATAGAACATTAAATCAATAAAAAAACATTACACACACTACCATGTATTTAACACACACACGCATACATAATATGTATATACTCTTTTGTTTATTGTTAAAGTCAACAAATTGAGAATAGATTAGTAGTATTTGTCTATAGTGTAGTCTTGGCGAAATCTGTGATTATAGAAGTATAATAGTAGTAGACAACAAAACCATAATAATGTTGAAGAGTTCGACGAGCGAACTAACCCACAGATACAGCCCACTGAGTTTCTCGCCGCATCTTCTCAGTGGGTCGCGTTTCCGATCCGGTAGTAGATTTTGCGAAATGCTGCTCTTACTAGGGCCAGTGTTAGCAAATTCTCTCAGGTTGAGCCCATGAGCTCACCTACCCGTCAGCACGAAGCTAGAATATCCCCTTAGGTTACAATAAATAGGCAGGGAAAAAGGTTCACCAGACTACGCATTACAAAAAGCTCAGTAAAAGTTCACCAACACGTTAATAAGCCCATTGAATTATTACGCAACGCTGCATTCGTTTCGAGTGACCAATTTTTGGTTTGCTGTCTATTACACTTGTAAAACGCACAGGGCCGCACTCAGGCTTATTCGACTGCTTACTTTCGTTGAAAAAACCTTTGTTGAATCCATGATCTGAATTTGTTTGGGGCCAAAGACGGCGAGGATGAGATCGCGCCCGTGGACACACGCAGTTGACGTAACAATTGTCCTGTATACACATAAAACAAACAATAAATAAATAAAATATTTGTTGTCTGTAAAATCGACTTACGGACGACAGGTTTACGTGATAACGTCAGTAGTGGAACTATTCGAACTGCTAGCTGTGACGTCACGCGTGAAGAGAGATAAATGTGTCACAAGCCAACTGCCAAGCCAATGTGCCTTATCAGCGACGCTGACGTCATTATTTTAAGAATGCCATGGAACCAGCCGTATCGGTCTTATGTTCAAACGTATATAAGTATGGGACCGGATGACCGTGCGTGATTTATTCACAGTTAAACAAAAATTTTCAAATTTTCTGTATCCGTCATGCCTCTCTTGTAGACAAAAGTAGAGAACTGTTCTAGCCAATCACAAATATGTCGATAAGAGCAACGCCATCTATCGTTAAACGGCGGAAACGCATATCGAAAATACTCGACTTGTCAGGAATGTTCTCGATAATTTTAGGGATGTCGTATCGACTATAAAAGCGTTGTAGGGATGTCACGAATTGTAAAGTGCTCTGTAAGTGTTCTAAGTGTTAAATAGTTAGAAGAAGTTTTATTAACCCCAACCCCAGCGCGTAACATTTGAAGTCGTTGTGGCCTAAAGGATAAGACGTGCGGTGCATTCGTATGTAGCGATGCACTGGTGTTCGAATCCCGCAGGCGGGTACCAATTTTTCTAATGAAATACGTACTCAACAAATGATCACGATTGACTTCTACGGTGAAGGAATAACATCGTGTAATAAAAATCAAACTCGCAAAATTATAATTTGCGTAATTACTAGTGGTAGGACCTCTTGGGAGTCCGCACGGGTAGGTACCACCACCCCGCCTATTTCCGCCGTGAAGCAGTAATGTGTTTCGGTTCGAAGGGTGGGGTAGCCGTTGTAACACTATACTGAGATCTTAGAACTTATATCTCGAGGTGAGTGGCGCATTTACGTTGTAGATGTCTATGGGCTCCAGTAACCACTTAACACCAGGTGGGCTGTGAGCTCGTCCATCCATCTAAGCAATTAAAAAAAATAAAATAACAATATATAATTAAAAGATTATCGTGGGATATTTATTATTCAGAGTTCGTCCCCGTTTAGTTTGTGCAGGTATGATGTAGTCCACTTATGTACATTCCACTAGCGAGGAGATTTTGGCTTGCGCAACGATGTAGTAGGGCCACCATTTTTGATTGGCCGTGGACAATTTTTATTTCAAGTAATGAAGTTGTCGTGGCCTGAAGGATAGACTGGACCTGTGTTCGAATCCCGCTGACTGGCAAGTACCAATTGTTCTAATGAAGTACATAACAAATGTTCACGATTGACTTCCACGGTGGAGGAATAACATCGTGAAATAAAAATCGAATACCAAAAATTGCGTAATTACTGGTAGGACATCTTGTGAGTCCGCACGAGTAGGTACCGCCACCCCGCCTATTTCTGCCGTGAAGCAGTAATGCGTTTCGGTTTAAAGGGTGGGGTGGCCGTTGTAACTATACTGAGACCTTAGAACATTATAATTATTGAGGTCTCGTTTATAGCGTCACTGGAAAAAAACAGAGAGTTTTCTTTAAAAAAAAAACCCAAACATAACCAAGAAATGTGACAATAACGAAATTTGTTTAAACATTAACTTAAATCTAAATAAGAAGATATTTAATTACATGGTTTCTTGATTCTAATTACAATTATGGCACGTCTGTACGTTTATCCGAATTAGAATGTTATTGAGTGAATGGAGTGATTTCTATAAAAAAAATTGAACAAAGCAGAGTTTTCTTTAAAAAAAAAACTGGAACAAAGCAGAGAGTTTTCTTTAAAAAAAAACCCAAACATAACCAAGAAATGTGACATTACGAACGAAATTTGTTTAAACATTAACATAAATTATGTAAAGAAGAATTCATTTTATTACAAGGTTTCTTGATTCGAACAACAATTATGGCACGTTTTGTGCGATTTAGGCTTTCATTCCGTTCCATTCAAAGGTCATTTTAAATACACCTTAAATTAACAATAACTGAAGAATTGAGGAATATAAAATTATGTCCGTGCTGTGTGGTCACCCGAAGAATTTCTCAGTCTCGTCAGTGAGATGAAGTGAAAGCGAGCCTCGCCCTCGGCCTTGTGTCGGTCACGCGGTGAAAGTTCGCTCACACTGGCTCACAGACACTCATAAACATTCTGCAGTTTCAAACAGGAGTCCTATTACACTACTACAGACACAATTCTCTGCAGCTCTGTACTGATCCCGAGCCCTTCTCGTGCACAAACAGTCACAGATCCTACATTTTATTTTACCTACATTTTTTCCCTACCTATGCTGATAGCCTTGAGAGGCTATTTCAGCTTCGCCCTAACGTTTGTAGTTGAGCTCGCAGGGCTCAAACCGGAGAGTTGCTAACACTGACCCTAGCAAGAGCAGTGCTTCGCAGAATCTACCACCGGATCGGAAACGCGACCCACTGAGAAGATCCGGCGAGAAACTCAGTGGGCTGTGTCTGTGGGTTAATTCGCTCATCGAGCCCTTCGTCGCAAGCGACGGGTTCGACGAGGACGGTGACCGGTGCTTGTGGTGTCTAAAAGCACCGTTAATGGATCAGGAGGATCCGTAATGACGTGCCGACCTACATCTAGCCTCTAGTCCTATACTACACTACTACAGACACAATTATTTGCAGTTCTGTACTGATCCCGAGCTCTTCTCATACTTTTTTTTTTTTTTTATTGCTTAGTTGGGTGGACGAGCTCACAGCCCACCTGGTTGTTAAGTGGATATTGGAGCCCATCGACATCTACAGCGTAAATGCGCCACCCACCTTGAGATAAGTTTTGAGGTCTCAGTATACTTACAACGGCTGCCCCACCCTTCAAACCGAAACGCATTATTGCTTCACGGCAGAAATAGGCACCCGCGCGGACTCAGAATAGGTCCTACCACCAGTAAACAAACATAACATAAACTTAAACAACCATACACAAACAGACACAGATCCGCCCTACATCTAGCCTCTAGTCCTATACTACTACAGACACAATTTTCTGCAGCTCTGTACTGATCCCGAGCCCTTCTAGTGCACACACAGACACAGATTCGACCTACATCTAGCCTCTAGTCCTATACTACACTACTATAGACACAGTCCTCTGCACCTCTGTACTGATCCCGAGCTCTTCTTGTACATAAACAGACACAGATTCGACCTACATCTAGCCTCTAGTCCTATACCACACTACTGTAGACACAGTCCTCTGCAACTCTGTACTGATCTCGAGCTCTTCTCGTGCACAAACAGACACAGATCCGACCTACATCTAGCCGAGGGTCTTATACCACACTACTATAGACAGTCCTCTGCAGCTCTGTACTGATCTCGAGCTCTTCTCATGCACAAACAGACACAGATCCGACCTACATCCATCCGAGAGTTCTACGCCCAAAGTTCAATTGCGCTTTCCCATAAGTTTCATGGTTATTAACGAATTTAACCTTTAAAGTGTATTGCGTTTAGAAATTTGTTTTGGTATCTTCTTACTGAAAGCGCGTAAAACCACTTGTTGTGTAATTGTTCACATAACCAAATGTGTCAGAATTGTTCGTTAACCGAATCGGAAGTGTTCAGAGTGAGGCAGCGAGATGACTCAGTATTCGACCGTAAATGTTTAAACTGCGGTGCCTTAATCAGCATCCGGCTTTTTAAGATTTTTAAATACATTTAAATTTGTTGTTAGATCTTTTCGGGTACGCGATGAGAGCTTTCTTGTTCTTATGCATAGCCGAAGGACGATTCAGCTCTTTTAAGGTAGGAAGGATAACTGTTGGTCTGTAGACCTATCTAGATTCGCCGTCCGAGAGCCTTTGGAGATCTGACAGTCCAAAAGCGGCAGCTATCAGACGAGCTAGATTTGTAAGGTAGTGTGACGCCAGACTCTTGCTAGAAGTTCCCAAAATGAGTAAGTAGATCCGGAAAATACCGATACAAGATACAAAATACCTACGTATTTTTATGTAGGTACGAGTATTTCTAAAACTTTTTAAAAATTCATTTTGTATCTTGTATTCAAATGCAATTTGTTTGGCATTTTAGTATTTTGTAGATACTATGCTTGCTAAAGTACTTTTATATAGTAATAAATAACTGATTCTATGGTAACATCTTAGGTGACAATACTTTTCAATGTGAATGTGGACTACATTGTGGATTACATAGACCTGTGATGTCGTCCTAAATATTACTTAGCGCACCATTGAAGTCTGGTGCCAAATTGGTAGATGGCATGGGAATTCTTTTTTTCTACAAAATGTCGGATGTGCCCTTGATTCGTGTCATTTTTAATTATAATATTTTTTTTAAATATAAATTTATTTTGTGTCACGTTTGCGCGATCAATGCGATTTACATGTAAAAAATAAACTTTCATTTAAAAAAATCTTTTTTTTTTCCATAAATATTTTGTCTATAAAAAGTTTTCATGATATTTTATATCTAGTATTTTAGATACCATTCCAGAAAGTTATTTGCATCTAGTATCTGAAATACTTCATTTAAAAGTATTTCTCATTTTGTATTCTAGATTCCAGATTTAAAGTATCTTTGTACATCACTGCTTATCGTATGCCTGGTTATATCGAAGAATTATTCCGACGCTGTCCTCAGATATTTGTTAATACATTCGAGATTTGAATGGTCGTGAAGATTGACGACCTTACAGACGGTTGTCCTTCAAAAGAGGGCCTTTATTACTGGTAGGTACCACCGCCCTGCCTATTTTTGCAGTGAAGCAGTAATGCGTTTCGGTTTGAAGGGTGGGGCAGCCGTTGTAAGTATACTGAGACCTTAGAACTCATATCTCAAGGTGGGTGGCGGCGTTTACGTTGTAAATGCCTATAGGCTTCGGTAACCACTTAACACCAGCTGGGCTGTGAGCTCGTCAACCCGTCAATACAATAAAAAAAAATTCAATTGTTTTAAGCCGCGTTACCGTACGTCGTGGTGGGGCAGATGCGTGTTTAGCTAGTTTGATTGTTACAGAGATATACTTTTTTTTAATTAACAAATCGCAGACCTCACTTCCCCTTTTAACGCTGGGGAATCCATTTACGGATACCCGGTCCGGGGGGGGGTAACGAACCGGGTTATGTCGGACTCCGGCGCCTCCTGAAGACCTCACTTCCCCTGAAGCATTCGCGGTATCGAATTCATGAAAGTAAATAAAGTTACATAAATATAACGATTCTTATAACGGTTAGCGGTACGTAACAAAGATAACATTACTTTTACTTTCGCGTTCGCAACGTCTTCGTAGCGATTATAATTTGTTTATACGGCCCGGTTGAGTTAGTGTAATTAATAACACTAACTACTAGTAGTCGAAATTCGACTATAATTAATTGGAATTGTAAGTTTGTACACTATTATGATTGTATTTTATACTTCTATAATCGCCAAGGGTACACTATAAAAATATATTAATAAAGACAAACAATATTTAATCTATTCTCAATTTACCACAGACATCAAGAACAAAAGTTTAACAATATATAGTATGCATGCGTGTGTGCGTCAAATACCTGGTGTGTAGTGTGTGTAATGTTTTATTTATTGATTTAATGTATCTTTTATGCATTATTTAAAAAAAATATTAGCATTGTGCACTTCTTCTCTATATTCTCTATAAGTGTGGAAAATTTCATACTCCTCCGTCCGCGCAATTTTCGTAAAAAGGGATACAAAGTTTTTGCTTCACGTATTAATATATAGATTGATTTGAAGGAACCGTCAGTTTGATGTCCACTGACAACTCGACTGCGGGTGTCGTGCTTAAATTTTTTTATTTTTTTTTATTGCTTAGATGTTTGGAGGAGCTCACAGCCCACGTGGTGTTAAGTGGTTATTGAAGCCCATAGACATCTACAACGTAAATGCGCCACCCACCTTGAGATATAAATTTTAAAATCTCAGTATAGTTACAACGGCTGCCCTACCCTTCAAACCGAAACGCATTACTGCTTCACGGCAGAAATAGGCAGGGTGGTGGTACCTATCCGCGCGGACTCACAAGAGGTCCTACCACCAGTAAAAAGGCGATCAGGGCAGGGCTTTCGTTAGCTGATTTCGATTGTGTAGCTTGGTAGTTATCATTATCGATACGTAAACAGCATGCTACGGTCTTTGCTATTAATCATTAAATAAATAAATAATAAATAAATATTTAATAACAATCACGTCACGTTAACTGGTCCCGTGCTAGGTTCGTAAAGAACTTGTGTTACAGGTACCACATAACGGAAATAAATGTAAGATTTTTATTATACACATACATATCTATATTTAATATACATCCATAACTCTGGAAAAGACATTTTATATTTATCATACAATTATCTTCCCTTGGCGGGATTCGAACCCGCGACCCCCTTGTGTAGTGGCCATGTCACTTACCACTTACCACACCAGACGGCCGTCAAGGAGATCAAATAGCACCCTGAGCGACAACCGTGAAAATTAAGGCCGTACTGTCTACAGTGGTCTACAGTTGATGAGTTTCCCTGTCTGGTGGTAAACCCAGATGTCGATTCTGGTCGATTCGCCTCATGAATTTGGGAGCAGCGTGTAGAAAATCATCTGCATAGAATGAGAGGAACTGGATCTAGGTGAATTCGCAAAATGTTCGTCAAGAATTCGTCGAAAAATAAATCGAAGCTTCTAATTACCAGAATTTAACTTTTTCTTTTATTGCCCTAATAGGCAGACGAGCTTACGGCCCACCTGATGGTGAGTGGTTACCGTCGCCCATGGACTTCAGCAATGCCAGAGGCATAGCTAAGCCGCTGCCTACCGTTAATTGAACAATCAACCCGAAATCTTTAAAATTACGTACTAATAAAATAACGAGAATTCTCCGTAACGTTTCTCTAATAATAAATTTATCTTTATTTCGTACACAGCGTTAAACTCTGCTGATGTCTATGGGCTTCGGTGACCACTTAACACCAGGTGGACCGTAAGCTCGTCCAATCGTCTAAGAGATTTTAAAACACTACGAGCACACATATTTACGAACAAATTCATCCACGAACTAATAAATTTAGCTTACAAACAAATTCTGTCCCTCCATCGGGAATCGGACTCGGGGTCCGTCACACGGCGGTCATGTCCACGGACCACAAGCCGAGTCGCCTCACATTTAGCGTCTCTCTCCTTAAAATATGCGACGTCCATTCCATTTGACGAGTATTTTCGCTAAGACCAGTAGAAAGTTGACAAACTTTCGTCTTAATTTAATAAGAAATTTTATAGATATATTATAGATCGTATTAATGAAATTTTATTTATCTAGTTTTAGTTTAGATTGTATTAATTTAGTTCCGTTTCCTAAATGTCGTGTTGTCTATCGTCTACTGAAGGGTCGTTGAAGTTTGAAGATACCAAAGAACATCGGCGTCCAGGAATCGACCCCTCCAGCACTGGTAGCAAGGACCAGGGCACCCTACGCCTGACCCAGCTCATAGCACCAGCCTGCTGAGGGTCTCACCGGATCTTCTAAGTCTAAATTCGAAGGTTCTAATGCCCTTGAGAAATTAGGCCTGCTTCGCTTAAAGCATTAGCGTGCTTAGTGCGAGTTATTTACCGCTCTCGATAGCGTAAAAGTGACCTCATTCCTCAAGCTTTTTATTATTATTATTTTATTGCTTAGATGGTTGGACGAGCTCAAAGCCCACCTGGTGTTAAGTGGTTACTGGAGCCCATAGACATCTACAATGTAAATGCGCCACCCACCGTGAGATATAAGATCTCAGTATAAGTACAACGGCTGCCCCACCCTTCAAACCGAAACGCATTACTGCTTCACGGCATAAATAGGCGGGGTGATGGTACCTACCCGTGCGGACTCACAAGAGGTCCTACTACCAGTATTTGAGTCTTAGAAAATGTCGATCAAAGAGTCCGTCTCATATCTACTTAATATACGGGTCAAAGCTTGTCAAGGTTCGACAAGAAGAATATTTAAGAAGAAGAAGATTATTTAAAGCTACGGTGCTCTTGACATCCCAACCGCATCGGGTATTTTAATCTTTTGATCCTCTCCTCCTTGCGTCGATAAACCTCAATGCTGAGGGTCGTGGTCTTGTGAGGCTTTCTTGGGCAAAATACACATAGTGGGGTCCCGCGTCCTTCCACGGCAGGGCTTTTGGAAAAGATTTAGTTCTTGGAGGCCGCTAAAGCCTTATTTGGGCCAATTAACCGCCGCCCGACATTCGGCGTTGACTGTTTTACGGTGGAAAGGTCGAATGCCAACTCAACCCTCCTCTTTTCTCAAAGGAGACCTCACGAAGGCAGCTGCTTCCCATATGCATCTGTCCTCGGGCCGGAGACCACCCGATTATACCATAAAAACGTTCATTTAAAAGTGAACAACACAAAGAAAACACGCCACAGATTTCCTTTTCGTTTCGTAAGTGTGTAAATATTATGCAAATGTCGTTATTATGCAGAAATATTTTATTTTAGCATCCGCCACGCCTCGTCCGGGTCGAGACACACTACAAGCTGGTCACTAGACCCGCAAAAGTATAGCTTGGAACACGCTTTATTGGTATACCGAGGTAGAACTGAGGTTATTTTTCTTGTATCCTGCTGATACTGGTCTGGAAATTAGGTCAAGCTAGTATAATCATTGTGAGGTTCTTGAGGCGTGTGCGATTGTCATGAAAATAGTAAGAGGTCGCTGTTATCAAACCGTGTTCGAAGATAGCTGATGACGGTATTAGAGTTAAATTAGTGGCTTTAGGAAGCACCGGACCGGCACAAATAGACATTGTTAACCTGCCTATTTGTGACGCGAAGCAGCGTTTTGCTCTGAAGGATGGGACGGAGGATATGCAAGATGATGGCATTGCCGTTGTGATTTTTCTCGACATCCGCGTCTATCCCGGGTGGACCAAGAAAAATATTTTAATTGCATAGATGGGTGGACAAGCTCACGGCTCATCTAGTCTTAAGTGGTTACCGGAGCCCATAGACATCTACAACGTAAATGCTGCCATGAGTTCTAAGGTCTATACATTTTACAACGGACTAACATTACAACGGCTGCCCCGTCCTTCAAACCGAAACGCGTTACTGTTTCACGGCTGAAATAGGCAGGGTGGTGGTACCTACCCGTGCGGACTCACAATATTCCAAGATATCACAATAAAAACTTTAAGGAAAACTCTTATTGTGTAGTGGAATTATCAGAGCTGAGGTAGCAAGAACCTGAAAATTATCGCTCAGTGATTACATCATTAACTACAGCGCGTACTTTAAGTGACAAAACAAAAGAGAAATGGCTTGAAGAATCCTGTTTTGACAAAACTAAAACACAAGGCAGTTTGGATCGTATGACCATTAAAATAAGAATCAATTGAAAAACGGCGTATTAATTCATTCACACGAGTGTAAAGTGATTAGTTTAAGATAATTTAATCTCTATTCTCGTGTCGTTAACGTTGAATGTCTGCGGAAGCAGTATGTTTGACCTCAAAATCTTCGCATCACATACGCGCGACCGCTTCGGGGGAGTTTGTTCTGTAGCGCCTCCGCAAATAAGGGGCATAATCGGTTGCGCAATTTCCGAAACAGGTTGCTCGAATCGCGATGCCTAAGATACTTTCTTCGTGATGCTCCGAGTTCAGTCCAAGGCGAGCCGCGAGAGGACGCGGTCGGTGAAAGATGTCAAATTGACAGCTGTCAAAGTCTAGTTAGTGCAGTGCGAAGGAAAGTGAACGTTTCCGGTAACGAACTGAGATATATTTAAACGGTGTTTTCTATTTTGGTGGATTTTCAGACTGTTGTTTGTTTTTTTTTTTTCGTTTCGACAACCAAAATGGTAGGTTTATTTTTAATTGCTTTTTTTCAGCTAGTTTGATTACCCCTTTTTAAATTAATTCAGGTTCATGTAGTTAATTTTAATGTAGTGTGAAGTGTAAAAAAACGGCTCAATTAGCAAACTTAATTAACAATTAATTTTATCTTTTTATTTTGTTCTGATCCGATCCGGAAGTGGACATCGAGTTAAGCAATAAAATAAATATTTTAAGAACAAATCAGAATCAGTATGACGAGTTTCAATTGAGAATAAATATCGCAACTATAATTGAAAATAAAGCGTGACATAATTGTATACAGAATATTTTTACGCGCGAAATTTAATACCTACTTCAATAACGCTTTTGCGTAGCACGCAATGTATCACAGTTGATAATCCATTGATGCGCGGGGTCAACGTTCTCGCGAGGCCCGCACGAAATTTCGGTAAAATAGTATTAGTTTCTATTTTCTATCTGACTACTACCGTTTTGATAGTGAATTCGGCAAGGAACCAAATTGGCGGGTAAATTAAAAAAAACACGACTGAATTTGGTCATATTTGAGGTAGTAGTCACATGAGCACACAGCCCATCTGATTGTAAGTGACGGTCACTCGTCGACGTCTACATTACCAGGGACATAGACAAGCCGCTGTCAAAACAAAGAGATTAGCGAACTACGGAATCTAAATTATTTAAATAGGTGAAGACGAGACGGTGCATTACCAATTACGCATAGCTTTTTTTTTGTGTAATATTTCAGGGTTAAAACAAACAATAACATAAACATATTAAACACACATTTTAAAACACAACATAAGTTTTATATTTTAATCTTTTTATAACAAAATAAACATGTTCAATCATAGTTTCGAAGAATAAAAACTTTTTGGTCTAAGCGATATTTTTGTAACTTCACAGGAGAGCCATTTAAAGTTTAAACATTTAGAAAATTTATTACTGGTGGTAGAACCTCATGTGAGTCCGCCCGGGTAGGTACCATCACCCCGCCTATTTCTGCCGTGAAGCAGTAATGCGTTTCGGCTTGAAGGGTGGGGCAGCTGTTGTAACTATACTGAGACCTTAGAACTTATATCTCAAGGTGGGTGGCGCATTTGCGTTGTAAATGTCTATGGGCTCCAGTAACCACATAATAAAAATAAATAAATAAAAAACAAAAATCAGTATCACAATTTAAAAAAAACTTCAGCTATGTGAATGGAGTAAACTTAATTAAAGGTCAATTAAAAATATTGAGCCGTTGATGATGATACTAAATATAATAAAACAGAACTTTTATAGCCGACTTAACCTAATAGGTATATGGCTAAAATAAAAAATAAAAAAATAAAAAGATAAACATCGCGTATTAAGCGACATCCATCTACGCAATTAAAGGCGAAGTTTTTTTCGTTATGATATTTTTTTGGAAATTTTAAAACTTTAAATGACTCCCCCCTGTGATGTTGAAAAAATATCGCTTAATCCAAATACCCTTTCACCCATCGATTCACGTAACGACCACCCAAATCAAGAGCAAATAATTCTGTTCATCGCACGAATGCTCGTCCGATGTGAGAAACGAATCCACGACCCCTGGCGCCACAATCAGGTCAGCTAACTACTAAACCACGGATTCAGTCATCAATGGTCGCAATTAACATAATACGTAATGAAGATTTTTGTTTGTCCGCGTTCCACAAACATCTTTTGTAACGTTGTCATTACGTGCCTATGCTAAACAAACAAATATTGGAAATGTGAAAATATTTCGTAAAGGCTTATACTACGGCTCGGGCCCGCTTTCTATGTGTTTAACATAAATTTGAATCGTAATTGAAAAAATGACGGATGCCTTTTGCGTTTCATTGGTCATTACTCAGAATTAACTATCCGAAGATACGGCTGATAGAGTAGGGAGCTTCTCAAGTGGAGGCCGCGTTTTTTTTTTTTGAACGAAGTTCCTTATGGGACGATGCGGAGATGTACCCTAACCGGGAAAAAACGTCCGTAACGTAAGATTTTTTTGTTCTACCTATTCTTGTAACCTCGAGGGGTTATTCTAGATTCACCGATTAGTAGGTGTGCTCACGGGGCTCAAATCGGGAGTGTTGCTAACACTGGCCCTAGCAAGAGCCGTGCTTCGTAGAATCTACCACCGGATCGGAAACGCGACCCACTTAGAAGATCCGGCGAGACTCTGTGGGCTGTGTCTATGTGTTAATTTACTCGTCGAGTCCTTCGTCGCAAGCGACGGGTTCGACGAGGACGATGACCGGGGCATATGGGCTTCGGTAACCACTTAACACCAGGTGGGCCGTAGGCTCGTCCGCCCATCTAAGCAATAAAAAAACAAACAAAAAAACTTAGTTTAGTTTATTTATTTATTATATTAGATTATTTTATGTATCATTTTTTTGACAAATATTTTTATAGGCTTGGGTTTCAAAAATATTTACCGTAGCTTTAAGATGTGAGTGAGATAGAAAGGTAAGAAATGGAAAAGGAATGACAGAGAAAAGGAAGATGGCGATGATGATTGAATGAGCAAGGCGTAAAAATGTGTCAGTTGATTTTTAATTCTTACTAGCGGTCCTGCAGTGGTTTAAATTCGACTATAATTATTGATGTAAATTATAAGTTTGAACATTATTATGGTTCTATTTTCGAAGAGTATTAAACTTCTATAATGACAGATTTCGCCAAGACTACACTATAGAAAAATAATATTAAAGACAAACCATATTAATCTATTCTCAATTTGACCACAGACTTTAAACAGTAAAAGAGTATAAATGCGTGTGTGTGTTAAATACATGGTTGTGTGTGTAATCCATTTGATGTTTAATTTTAAAAAGATATTAACATTTATTACCACTTAAAACTCCTTTATAAGTGTGGGAAATCTCATGCTCCTCCGTCCGTGCAATTTTCGTAAAAAGGGGTACAAAGTTTTTGCTTCACGCATTAATATATATAGATAAGAAGAATTTGGAATAGAAAAATAAAAGTGGAATAGTTATATTTTAAGCTCGACGATCCTAATTGTACATTTTTCTCTTACGAGGTAAGATGTAAAGTTTTTTTTTTCCCTACCTAAGCTGATAGCCTTGAGAGGCTATATCAGCGTAACCTTAATTAGTAGGTGAGCTCACGGGGCTCAAACCTGACGACGTTGCTAACACGAACCCTAGGAAGAGCCGTGCTTCGCAGAATCTACCACCGGATCGGAAACGCGACCCACTGAGAAGATCCGGCGAGAAACTCAGTGGGCTGTGTCTGAGGGTTAATTTACTCGTCGAGCCCTTCGTCGCAAGCGACGGGTTCGACGAGAACGGTGACCGGGATGTTAAGTAATAATCCGTGTTTGAACTAAACATTTCGCGGAACAGTCCGTAGCAGAATAACCCTATGAGCCGCGGGTTGTCGACCAGCGTAAGGCGACTTTTAAAACACGTCTTTAATTAAAGAACACAAGTTTTTACTTACAGACTACAAGTGCATGTCGAATGTAGGATAATGAGGAGGCGTGATCTTTACTTTATACTTTCTTTAGTCAAGTCTCTTCTCTCTCTATCTTCCGAGCTATGTATCCCACATGCTGGTGCGGTCAGCCTTCCTTAACCTACTTCGCTCTATCTTCGACATCCTTAGACAAACCTCTGAAAATATTAAAACTAAAGCTATCAACGTAATCAGATCGAAGTTGCGATTAATTGCATTTGGAGATTCCAAACAGTGAAATAATTTTTCAAATCGGTTCAGAAGTTTCGGAGCCTATTCAATACAAACAAACAAACAAATCTTTCCTCTTTATAATATTATATAGTATAGATTTCTTGATATTTACGTTCCTTTCCACGCAGTAACCGAAGGATTGAGTTACGTATTTTTAGAAGGTTACGTGTATTTATTGAAAAAATCGTACAGGCAATGTAAATATAAACAGTAAATCGAAGTAGACAAGCTTCTCTAACATTAATTAACGCCGGTATTTTGATTTTATAATTGTTAATTAATTAATCACACTAGAGGTCCCGCAGTAGTCGAAATTCGACTATAATTAATTGGAATTGTAAGTTTGTACACTATTATGATTGTATTTTATACGTCTATAATCACAAAATTCGCCAAGGCTACACTATAAAAAATATTAATAAAGACAAACAATATTTAATCTATTCTCAATTTGACCACAGACGTCAAGAACAAAAGTTTGACAATAAATAGTATGCATGCATGTGTGCGTCAGATACACGGTATATAGTGTGTGTAATGTTTTCTTAATTGATTTAATGTATCTTTTATGCATTATATTAAAAATATATTAGCATTGTGCACTCCTTCTCTATATTCTCTATAAGTGTGGAAAATTTCAAACTCCTCCGTGCGCGCAATTTTTGTAAAAAGGGATACAAAGTTTTTGCTTCACGTATTAATATATAGATACGTATTTTATTTAAATTGCGTCCACAATTTCTCAAATGTCACTCGGAAATTAATAAGCAAACGTCATTGTCCCTTTTAAGGACTATTTGAAGTTTTGTCTCAAACGGTAGTAGAGTTGAATAGCAGATAGGACCACGGACTCGTATTTCGCAAATAACAAAAAAAAGGCCGAACATACATTCTGTAGCTCCCATGGACATTCTAAAAAAAAAGGAGGAAAATAAGGGAGCGTTGACCTCTTGATTACTTTTATATTAGCGCGTTCCATTGCACTTTCGCATGCGCTTGGAATTAAGTTGTGGTGATTTTAGATAAGATCTCACAGAACCTTCAATAGTTTTAAAACAACTGTTAAGGGAAGTTCGCACCTTATTTTTTACTGGTGGTAGGACGTCTTATGAGTCCGCACGGGTAGGTACCACCACCCTGCCTATTTCTTCCGTGAAGCAGTAATGCGTTTCGGTTTGAAGGGTGCGGCAGCCGTTGTAACTATACTGAGACCTTAGAGCTCATATCTCAAGGTGGGTGGCAGCATTTACGCCGTTTTAGTGGTAGGCAGCGGCTGGCTCTGCCCCTGGCATTGCTGAAGTCCATGGGTGATGGTAACCACTCAGCATCAGGTGGGCCGTATGCTCGTCTGCGTGCAGGGGCAATAAAAAAAAAAGATGTCTATGGGCTCCAGTAACAACTTAACAGCAGGTGGGCTGTGAGCTCGTCCATCCATCTAAGCATAAAAAAAAACACCCTTTGGCTTCTGTCGATGCTCAGCTCCATGTAGCCTTTTAATGTGGGCAATTTACCCTCGGAAATAGGGCTTAGAAATTTTCTAGGGAGGGATCCCTGGAGGACTGATTATAAGCTGCAATCCCTCAACAGATTTTCATTCGAGCTAATTTAGAAAGTTCACGGCTCCCGTACGAAAGCTTCAGTTGCGTAATAAGCCGAGAACCGGTTCACGAACTTTCGTGGGGACGTGCGCCTCGACTCGCCGCTAACTAAAGACGCGTCACGCAAATAACGCGTCTGTTTGCGCACGTAACACTATAAGGACCGGTCATCTTTGTGCCCGGCGTGTTGAGAAGCACGGGGTATTGTTCCTTGATACCCAAAATCGAAAGCTCGTTAAAGCGAACGTTGTGTGGCGAATCGTCAGGTACCTACAGCCGCTAGCAAGGACCTGGTCACACATGAAGTCGTCGTGGCGTAAAGGATAAGACGTCCGGTTCAGTCGGCAGCGATGCACCGGTGTTCGAATCCCGCAGGCGGGTACCATTTTTTCTAATGAAATACGTAACAAATGTTCACGATTGACTTCCACGGTGAAGGAATAAGATCGTGTAATAAAAATAAAAAACCTGCAAAATTATAATTTGCGTAATTACTGGTGGTAATACCTCTTGTGAGTTCGCGCGGGTAGGTACCACCGCCCTACCTATTTCTGCCGTGAAGCAGTAATCTGTTTCGGTTTGAAGGTGGGGCAGCCGTTGTAAGTATACTGAGACCTTAGAACTTATATCTGAAGGTGGGTGGCGCATTTACGTTGTAGATATCTATGGGCTCCAGTAACCACTGAACATCAGGTGGGCTGTGAGCTTGTCCACCCTCTAATAAAAAAAAAACATCAACATAGTTTGTGGTGTAGACTGAAAGCCCGCCAAAATCAAAACGAGTAAAATTAAATTTTTAATACATAAAAAATTGTATTTTTACGATTAATACAATTTGTCTAATAATTGCGTTATTGAAACACGTACATAATAATTATAATATCGAGAGGTGAAAGGATATTTTGTTCAAACGACATTTTGAAAAAAATATCTTAACAACAACTTTTTTTAGCTATTTGAATATTAAGAACATCCATTTGTTGATACTAATACCAGGACAAGGCGGCCTTCTGTTATGAGCTTATTGCGTTGGCTCTCAAACTGTTTTTATCGCGGGACCCTTATTAACCCTTTGAGCGCGTCGATAGATCGACTCTCTATTAATGCGTACAAAGTGCGGAGCGTCAGAATATCTACTATTGCTCAGTTCGATTAATGGTATTAGGTATTGATCTGTACAGATGTGTCTTAACGCGCGCACTTATAACATTTTTAATAAGTTAATAGCCATATAAAAATATTTTAGTGTGAATTGCAGCATTGATTTTGTATGTTTTTGTTAAATTAAAGGTGTTTACAAGGTTTTTTTTCCAAGAATCCTTTAGAGATTTGTGCAGAATATGTGAAAATAAGCTCAGCTCTACAATGATTAAATGAAGGATGAATCAGCACAAATTTAATAATCAGTTAACTTTAATGCGATAATTTGGAACCCAATTTGGGTGTTTCCATTTTTTTATTTTTTTTTATTTTACCGCTTGCTTCTAATTTCGTTCTAAAGGAACTGTCATTGTCAATTACTATGGTTGACGTGTGACATTTATGTTAAACGTCAAAGAATATATCGCTTTGTGGCTTTTTAGTACGACGATAATATTTGAGTCTAAGTAATGGAATCGTGAATGCGTAAAGCTGATGTAATGTTATAGAGTTATGTAGAAAGTAACGAAAGGTGAAAGTATGAAAGAGATGACCCGAACATAGAGTAACGTCTCAAGCAGAGGCGACAAACTTTCGCTCTAACCCGCTAACACAAATGCATATTTTTTCGTGAGTCAAGCAAAAGATTTTACTGCCTGCAGTGTGTTAAATGAGACTTCAGGGTCGCTCGTGATACTGTCTTGTATGACTAGAGTTACACTAAAGAAAACACGTGTGGCACTCGGGGACTGCCGCGGTAAAGCTATTGCATAGCATTTTTTATCAACTTATGCATAAATTATAATTAGACAATCATAATTTAATATAAAAACAATAATAAAATAAGACCACGCTATATTTATAAACATTGACAAAAGCAAAACATTAACTGTCCCTTTCACACTGATAAGCTAGACCGCGCGAGAGAGAGAGATGGGCAGACTTTTTATGATGCGCATGCAGTGCGACGTCACGCCGCGCGCTCATTCACAAACACTACAAAAGCGCAACGCGTGAATGTGTTGAACGCGAGCTACACGAGGTGGAGTGGGGGGTGTTAGGTTTTATTTTCGTTACGATTTTTTGAAGTGAAAACTTCTTTAGAATCGTTGTGATTTCAAACCGGATGCAACGGAAAAAACGACAGGTAAGAGACACAAATACAAAAATGTGTAGGATGAAGCCAGCAAAGAATGAGACAGAAATATACATACTATTTAATACAGCGCCATCTGTGAGATTTTTTAATACTAACGTGTGTATGAAAGCTCTTGTAGTGAATTTTNAATACTAACGTGTGTATGAAAGCTCTTGTAGTGAATTTTAATTTAGGATTATACGTGAAATTAAAATATCAATTCACAGAGGGCGCTACCTCACAATTATTTACTAATGACAAAATTTTACATATACTTAAGACGTTTAGGATAATTGTATTTTAATTTTGGAAGGTTTCACTTCTACCACGTGTGAATTGCACACATGAATTTTTTTATTCGGTCGCCGCGCTCAAACCTCGCGATAAAAGCTATGCTATAGCTTAATAATACGGACCAACAGTTAGCCGTAAGCTAAAATTTATCAAATAATAATAGAAAGTAATGAAATCTACAAAATTAAATTGACGCGTCTACGTTAATTTATTACTCTATGTCGCTCCAAAACTAGTTTTACTTTGAAAAGCTCGTGAAAGCCACGTGTGAATGAACGTAAAGTCCAAAGTTCGATGATCCGCTTTTTTATAATCGTTTGTACGATTGTAAAAACTATATTCGGCAGGTGTAAGAAATACGCGGTTTTCTCAGATGCCTCGAAAGTTCCTCGACCTCGCCTCGATTGAGGAAACGGTAGCTCAAGGATTCCGCGGTATTCATTAAAAGTCTATCTTGTCTTCTCGATGATCTTCTACATCACAGGATAATGAATTAAAAATCAGAAAATACTGCTACAATATTCAACAGCTTGGTGGAAAAAAAACAATGAAGTAATTTTCCTTTTTGAGTTTGACAGTTGATTCATCACTTCGACTGAAGGAAAATGTTGAGTGGAATCGAGGGAGCATCTTCGATATTTTGTTAGTTGAAAAACTGGACATATTATGTATATTTTCTTGCTGAACGCGAATGCGTCCGCCCACTTTGAGGCCTAAGGTCAGTCTCAAATAGCTTTGTCGTTTTGTTATTAGGTACTAGTGGTGCCGCAGTAGTCGAAACTCGACTATAATTAATTGGAATTATAAGTTTGAACATTATTACGGTTCTATTGTCAAAGACTATTATACTTCTATAATCACAGATTTCGCCAAGACTACACTATAGACAAATAATATTAAAGACAAAGATTATTAATCTATTCTCCATTTAACCACAGACTTTAAGCAATAACAAAGAGTATATATATTTAATATGTGTTGTATGTGATGTTTTGTATTGATTTAATGCACTTTTTATGTATAATTTAAAAAAAAAAATCTGCACTCCTTCTCTATATTCGGTACGAGTGTGAGAAATTTGATAGTCCTCCGTCCGCGCAATTTTCGTAAAAATAGTACATAGTTTTTGCTTCACGTATTAATATATAAATAATTAATTATTCACATATTAATATATAGAATAACAAACGCAACATCACCAAAGTAATAGAAATATAATATAACTAATGCTCCACCCCGGCTTTGTTCGGGTATTTAACAAAGATTTCAAAATTAAGTATTATTAGACACACACATAAAAACTTCTATTTGCGCCAGGCCATTAAAAAAGAAAATTATAAAGAAAGTTTGAATATTATTATTTTAATGAGCTTTTACTTTTTTTAATGTTTTTTTTATATCTTTTTTGTTATTTTTGATAAGCATTTAATTAATACTTTTTTGAAATTTTCGCAAAAATGTCATACATACAAAGCAAAAGCTGTTGAATTTCTTGAGTTCACTGAAGTACCTACTATATAGGTCTATGGTTGAGTCAGAGACCTTCTCTCTGTAAAAGATATTTGACGTTGTTTTATTTTTTAAATAAAGGTCTCTTATTGTAGCATGGCTATGTTTAATAGTTAGACATACTTAAGCTGTCACGATAGTTCACTTCGAGAAGGCGGCACGACACGAGAATCCTCTTGTCGTGGCCGCTGGAAACTACATACCCGATCCTGTAGACCGAATGGTAAACCGTCGACGTCGCCCAAAGCACGTCATTACGGATCCTTCCAATCCATTAACATAACATAACAATCCATAAAATGTAGTGCCTAAAAGCACCGGTCACCGTCGTCGTCGAACCTGTCGCTTGCGACGAATTGCTCGACGAGCGAATTAACCCATAGACACAGCCCACTGAGTTTCTCGCCGGATCTTCTCAACGGGTCGCGTTTCCGATCCGGTGTTAGCAACACTCCGGTTTGAGCCCCGTGAGCTACACACGTTAGGGTGAAGCTGAAATAGCCTCTCAACGCTATCAGCACAGGTAGCAGAAAAAAAAACGATAGTTTTTGTAAATAATAATGTTTTCCACAAAGTCATAGTACATTATTTTATTCTATCATCAATAGTTTTGCAACGGACGCGATGTAAAGAATATTTTAGGTAATTTTTTACACCTTGGGTTACATTATTGGAGTTTTAGTAAGGATCCCTAATCTTTTTGAAATAATAATATAACCTATGTCATCCGGAGATAGTGTAGCTTCGCAACAGCGAAAGAATTTTTCAAATCGGTTTAGTAGTTTCAGAGCCTATTCATTGCAAACAAACAATAAAAAATTTCCTCTTTGTAATATTTATTAGTATCGGTAATTCGACTCAGACAGAAGGTATTGAAAAAAAATATGGCTGACCAAACATTTTTAAATTCACTAATTTATTTATTTCTATCGTTTCAGATACCGAGATGGAGAAAGGTGCGTTCTTATTTGCATAACTACTTATTTACTAATAAGAAAGAACCATGCTCCATGCTGAATTATTTTTTATAACCAGCTTAAATGCAAATTCACGCGCGCCATTTTTAGTACTTTTTAACACGGCAGTGAAACAATTTTCGTTTCTATTTATAAACGAACACGAAGTTAAATACATCAAATTAATAAAAATACAAAACGAAACGATTCAAAGTGAGCTTCTTCTTTATATTAATTGTCTGTAATCATGAAGCAATAAAACATTTTATTTAACTCCCACGCAATTATCTGTTTTTGCTGCTCAAATTGTGCAGTAGTTTATTGTTCATTATTTATCGACGGAGGTAAACCACCATTTGACGTCACACAGAGGAAGGTCGTTTAATAGGTCAATAGTCTTGTTTTAATATGGTTTAGACCCACTAAGTCTACAGAGGAACTTAATTTCGGACATTAACCTAAGCATTGTTGTGAATCACCATTGTGGACACGACCTGGACACGGCGGAGCATACGCTCGCTGTCTGCCCCGCTTGGGAGGTGCAGCGCCGTGTCCTGGTCGCAAAGATAGGACCTGACTTGTCGCTGCCTGGCGTCGTGGCGTCGATGCTTGGCAGCGATGAGTCATGGAAGGCTATGCTCGACTTCTGCGAGTGCACCATCTCGCAGAAGGAGGCGGCGGGGCGAGTGAGGGAAAGCTCTCCTCACTACGCAGAAACCCGCCGCCGCCGAGCAGGGGGTCGGGACCGGGGTCGTATCCGTGACCTGGCCCCCTAAGAGCTAGGGGTCCCACCCGTTTTGTGCGGGGAGGGACCCAGACGAGGGGTGGCGTGCTCTGCACGCTCACCCGCAATAGGAAGCCGGGTGATGGTAGACCGCGTTCCCCCGACCGCTCTGGGGGAAGGTGTAACGCGGCGCCATCAAAGCGGGCTCTCGGCCCGCTGAACGAGGGAACCGGTGGTCGTTTCGCTGGCGGCCACCGGTCCGGCGTCCGTGGGACGGTGGGATGGATGTAATGTGCTCTGCGTCAACCCTGTCCCGCCGTTTCAATAGCCCCGACTGGGCTCCGGCCCGGTCCGAGGTAGGGCGCCGGTTGTGAGCGGCAGGAGTTTTTAGTGAGGGTCAACTCCCACATACCCCACCTGCCGCGCGGGTGGGGATCCGGCGATATTCTCCTGTGGAAAAAAAAAAAAAAAAAAAAAGCATTGTTGTGAAAGGTCTTTTGTAATGGCCATTGACTTTGAAAACCGACAGAGACGTTTCTGTAATGGAACTTGCTCGTCCATGGTCATCTTATGTGGAATCTTTTCGGGTCGCGTCGGTAGGTACCACCACCCTGCCTATTTTTGCATATAAACGCATGACTGCTTCGCGGCAGTAATACGCAGGGAGGTGGTACCTACCTGTGCGGACTCACAGCACGCCCTACTACTAGTAAAGTCATGTTGGTCAGACCCTAGTTCAGCATTTAGACAATGCCTCAAACGAAAACTTACCAATAAAAAAGTCATAGTCACTGTTTGGTAGCTTTTTGGAGTTTACTCCTTAAGAATCGATTTACATATATAGGCCCGGGGTATGAAAATTATGGGGACCAAAATCGTACTAGAGAGTATAGCATGTCACACGAAATGCGTTATGCGCCTGATTGGCTCCTGATTGCGTGATGCGTGCGCGCGCCAATCAGGAGCCAACGCGCGGCCGCGTTATCGCAGGTGACGCCGGGCTGCTGCGCCGGCAGTCCGCCACAAAGCCTCGTACTGATCGCGCGTTTCTCTCATTATTGTATTTTCATATATTTGTTAGTCGTTTGTTTTGTGTCTCGTTAATTTGTTAATAATCTGTAGTGTATCGTGTTGTCGTAATATAGAACTATTTCTCGTATTGTTTCGTTTAATTTT
>NW_021011519.1:162030-256960 GCF_003987935.1 Bombyx mandarina | reverse complement strand
TAATCTGTAGTGTATCGTGTTGTCGTAATATAGAACTATTTCTCGTATTGTTTCGTTTAATTTACCGACATCGTTTTGCTTGTGGCCGGACGCCGTTCGGGTTCGATTCCTGAACGTATCAACTGTTAGTGGGTTGATACCCGAATATAACCCGCTACAAATCATTTATTAATAAAGCTTATTAAATATAAACAATTCCTTCTATCAGTGAATGGACAACTTATATATTAATTGTAAAAGTGAATTATATAGACTTACTTAATTACCGCATCCACGTGTTCCGCAACTCCCGGATCATTCTCACTAGAATACGTAACTTCCATATTTTACTGTATTCAACTGACACAAATTTATATTTATATCCAGTAAACTCCAGTCGTGCGTCGGAGCGGACACACACACTTTTTTATTATTGCTTACAGCCAAGCCAAGAGCCAAGTCGTTGCATACCGCTGCATTCCTCCTCGCGTCGATAATCCTTAATACTGAGGATTGTGGCTTCCTCTAATAACTTTCTCCTGGGTTATCCTGCGTCACTCCTGTCTATCCTCCGCTGTGTGTATAGCAACGTGGACTGAAGTTTTGAGAGTGGAGCGTATCTGGTCCGACCAGCGCTTTGGACTTCTGCCTCTCGGCCTTCATACCTTGCCTGGTACAGCAGCTTCTCTGAATTGTCACCTCTCTTCTGGCAATGTGTTCAAAGAACTCGAAACTCCTCCGCGCGCATAAAGTGCTGACCGCTACATTACTGTGGTTCAATCGTATCAGTATTCAGCATCACCGAAACATGGTCACCTTGGTCCAAATTTCCAGCTGTATTTCTTTTGTCGTATCACTCTTGTCAGAGCGGTCGTGGTCGTCATTCAGTATCATTGCTGTGGGCAGATGCTATGGGCCTCACGAGCAATCGCCACTTCTCCCGGCTTGTGATGAGTCTGGTGCACTCATGCAAACAGCCGCCAAGTGCCGAGTTGACTTGGTTGGTCCATCGCATGAGCAACATCATGGTGGTAGGACCTCTTGTGTGTCCATACGGGTGGTACAACACCCCTGCCTATTTCTGCCGTGAAGCAGTAATGCGTTTCGGTTTGAAGGGTGCGGTAGCCGTTGTAACTATATTGAGACCTTAGAACTTATATCTCAAGGTGGGTGGCGGCATTTACGTTGGAGATATCTATGGGCATCAGTAACCACTTAACACTAGGTGGGGTGTCAGCTCGTCCACCAATCTAAGTATTAAAAAAAATCCGTCTACATACGCTCGTAGTTTATTTTAGCCTCAAATGACGTCACACGTAATGATGCTACGTTATATATTTTATAGTTCGGATTTCCGATCTTGGTCTCAATACCTAACCAATTTTATTAGCGGAGCTTACGTATATGAAGTTCGCATATCCGCGTAAAAAAATATATTCCTATTTCTCACAAATTATAGATAAATAGTCGTGGGTAAAACATTGATTGCGACTTTCTCGCTCACACATATTCGTATTAAATCGTGCACGAGCGAGATAGCGAGCTCAATTGTTCTCGATAGCGTAAAAGTTAACTCAAATTTGTATGGAGTTGGAACGTTTGCCCTCGTTTGCCGCTAGGGGCGCTGTTCTTACTGCACAGTTAACTTCGATAGACATTTAATGCATTTAAAAACGTCATCAACAGATACAATTTACGTAGTTTAATTAAAAGCACACTAATTACATCGCAAATAGAGGATTTCCTCTCGTCGTGAACACTCGAATGAACTTTCCCTCGATCTCAAGGAAATAATTAAACATAATTATGTATCGACAAAACTATATTATATTTTTATCTATACTTTCCTGTCACTATTTGAGCCGTTTCACTGTCTTGTTCTAACGCATACAAAATTCAGCTGGTGAATGAGATAGAACATCATCTTTTTTTTTTATTGCTTAGGGTGGACGAGCTCACAGCCCACCTGGTGTTAAGTGGTTACTGGAGCCCATAAACATCTACGACGTAAATGCGCCACCCACCTTAAGATATAAGTTCAAAGGTCTCATTATAGCTACAACCGCTGCCCCGCCCTTTGATCCGAAACACATTACTGCTTCACGGCAGAAATAGGCAGGGCGGTGGTACCTACCCGTGCGGACTCACAAGAGGTTCTACCACCAGTAATTACGCAAGTTATAATTTTGCGGGTTTGATTTTTATTACACGATGTTATTTCTTCACCGTGGAAGTCAATCGTGAACATTTGTGAAGTACGTACCTATTTCATTAGAACGATGCTCGATTCAACCCGAGCGATGACACCTCGACTCTGCCGAAGCACCTCCCGAAGTGAGTCGATGTTTCACGAGTAGTTGCGTCCCACGTCCACTAGATGCCGCGCTTTCGCTTCATTTATCGCCCCCAGATGCAACATGAAAATAAACTCATTACAAAAAAAGATTTAATACGTCACAGTATTCGCGATCGCCGAATCTTGCGACTGTACGAGCGAGAATAAGCCCTTAAAAACGCTTTTAATTGGGGACATCATGATTACTAATATATTATTATACAGACGTTTTGTTTGCACGCGTCTCGCGTTGTGTGACATCGTATTGATTAGAATACGGATTCTAGATTAAGGTTTATTTAAATGAGTATCATTAACCGATGATTTAGCTTTCTGATGTATCCAAACGAACGTGCGTATAAATAAATAATTAAACATTTGGAAATCGAGATTGGATTCCAGTTAGGCGGATCTCGTTTTGTGTTAATAGGACCGCGAGGGGTCCGATGTGGGTCCGGTCAAATTTTCACGGCATTTACTGGACGGTTCTATAATGTGTTCACGGACCAGGATGAAGACACAACATAGGATGACAGAGAACCGAAAATTCTCTAGTAAGCCATTGCGCCATGGTACCTTTGGTACCTTTGTGCCATTGTACCTTTGTAAACTTGAAAACTACAGCAGTATTTTACCTTCGCGATCGGTCCCGGGCTTTCGATGGATTCGCTTTACTTTGGGCCAGGTTAGCCCGATTGTCTTCAGCTCAGCTGCCACAGTGCGCCGCTAGGTCTGCTTGGGGCGCCCTACTTTCCACTTGCCTTAAGGGGTCACCACTCTAGGGCTTGCCTCGAGATGTGTGTGGGCTTTCTCCTGCGACCTGACCATGTTCATTTGCGACATATGAATTGCTTGTCAGTTGTCATCTCCTGATACTGTTTCCACAGAAACTCGTTGGAGTTTGCAGACCACGCTTTGAATATTCTAGAAGCCGTATCCGCTTCTGCTCCTCCGGCTTACTACACGACAGTACTGTTGCTCTCTTTGTATCGATTCTGTACCTGATGGGTCTTCTTCGTGTTGATCTGAAGACTTCCAACTGTAGACCGTCCATTCTGGCTTTTATGTCAGCGACTTTATGGTTGAGCGAACACAAGCTATGAGCGTAGTCTCCCACTCTCTACCGCTTCGCTTGCCATCTTTAATAAGCATTATTGCATATCTTGACGCATATTTTAATAAGCGTGCCCATAAGTCGTCGTGTCCTAAAAGATAAGGCGCCCGGTGCATTCGTTGAAGCGACACGAAAGTGTCGGCGTTCGCATCCCGCAGGCAGGTGCCAGATATTCTAATGAGATACCAAACAGATGCTAACGAATTACTACCACGAGGAAGGAATAACGAACATCGCGCGATAAAATTCGAAGAAAGTTGCAAATCTGCATAATTAATTACTAAACGATTCAGACATAGATTTCAAATCCCAAAGCGGCTGGCGGTATTCGCGTTGTTGATGTCTATAGTCTCCGGTAAGCACTTAATACCAAAATTTAATATTGATCAACGCCTATCTTCCCTTCAATTGTGTGAAATTTTCGCATGTACCCAAATGCCACGTGAATTTGTAAAGGCTGTGTGCTGCTGCACCAGACAATATCTTGTTAGCCGCGACATCGATGGCGTGCGAAAGTTCTGATTATTTAATTGTTTAATTAGAATAACGACGCGAAGACACGACATACTCAGGAGAATTTAGGGCAGACAGAGATACATGTATCTAAAATGCAATAAGTGTGTTTGTTTATTGCTATTTTATAGTGAGTATATTTTTTGTTGTAAGCATCGCTGATCACTCAGTGTAAATATTTTACTTAAAAATAATCGGCTGCGTTCTTTAACATCTTGGATTTAGCTAAACAAATTTTTCGAAAAGCTAAACAATCTCTCGACACTTCGATCCTCGAGATCTTTAGAGTCGTCAACTCTAGTTCAGAGTCATATCCATCAGATGTCTTACTTGCCTCTGCGCTTTCACTTCTTATTTTTTGTCCCCACCTCATTCCACTAGGTGGGGTCGGCACAGTGAATTTTTCTAATCTATTCTCTTCTATCAGCCGTCATCTCAACACTCACTCTTCTCTCTCTCATATCGTCATTCACAAACTCCATCCATGTCTTCTTCGGTCGACCTTTTCCCTTTTACCTTGCACTACAATTTCCATACATCTCCTAGTCAATTGCATCTCGTCTCTACGTATCATATGTCCATATCAAGCTAGCTGCCATCTCTTCTCACCACCTCTGCGCTCTCACTATTTTTGTAAAAGCTTTGTAAGACAATTTCCAGCATAAGTTCCAGCCACTACAACTCTCGCTTATTGGTGGTAGGGCGTCTTGTGAGCCCGCCGGGTACCACCACCTTGCATATTTCCTCATGCGTTCTGGGTAGAAGTTGCTCTATGGAACTGAGACTTAAACCTCATACCTCAAGGGCGTGGTGGCGGTATTTACGGTCTTAATGTCTATGGGCTATGCTGATCCAAATACCACTTAACCTTGATTAATCCTTGAACAAATACTTTTGATCTTCTCAGTGCAAAGAATCTGGTCACCGCGCAGTGTTTTGCAACATTTAGCGCATAAATCAAACCGCATCAAAGCTTTTAGCTGCATTATTAATGTGTCAACCTTTGTTTTCAGATGATGTTCTGGTGCCTGCTGTTAACGTTTGTCTCCGCGGAAGAGCAGCCTTTGGGGCTGGTCTCCAAGGACACGGAGCACGATTTAATAGCTGAAGCGACACATTCCGGTAAGTACTTTTTAATAGCATTTATTGAGATTCACTTCACACCTCTGTGCTTGGGTGAAGGTAGAACTGCATTAATTGGACATTGTACTTCGTGTGTCACGTTTACTAGAAGCCGAATTTTCACGGTTTCCCTGTTTTTCTTAGTTAGGTCTGTCGTTGTAGTAGTATCTACTGTAGTCTAATAGTCGTTGTGGCCTAAAGGATAAAACGTCCGGTGCATTCGTATCTTGCGATGCACCGGTGTTCGAATCCCGCAGGCGGGTACCAATATTTCTGATGAAATACATACTTAACAAATGTTCACGAGTGACTTCCACGGTGAAGGAATAACACCGTGTAAAACAAAACATACCCGCAAAATTATAATTTGCGTATAATTACTGCTGGTAGGACGTCTTGTGAGTCTGCCCGGGGAGGTACCACCACCCTGACAATTTCTGCCGTGAAGCAGTAATGCATTTCGGTTTGAAGGGCAGGTGTTGTACTGTAAAAACTGAGAACTTAGAACTGATGTCTCGAGGTGGGTGGTTGTAGATGTATATGGGCTCCAGTAACCACTTAACATTAGGTGGGCCACGAGATCGTCCACCCACCTAAGCAATAAAAAAAATTTAAACCTCAAATGTCACACAACCTAATTTTAAGCTCTTATACACAAAACAACTGAAAGTATACGTGAGGATTATGTCTGACGCGTCATTAGAATCGCAATTTTATTTTTATTTTTTATTATTGCTTAGATGGGTGGACGAGCTCACAGCCCACTTGTTGTTAAGTGGTTACTGGAGCCCATAGACATCTACAACGTAAATGCGCCACCCACCTTGAGATATAAGTTGTAAGGTCTCAGTATAGTTACAACGGCTGCCCCACCCTTCAAACCGAAACGCATTACTACTTCACGGCAGAAATAGGCAGGGCGGTGGTACCTACCCGTGCGGACTCACAAGAGGTCTTACCACCAGTAATTACGCAAATTATAATTTTGCGGGTTTCAATTTTATTACACGATGTTATTCCTTCACCGTGGACGTCAATCGTGAACATTTGTTGAGTACATATTTCATTAGAAAAATTGGTACCCGCCTGAGATTCGAACAGCGGCGCATCGCTCAACACGAATGCACCGGACGTCTTATCCCTTAGGCCACGACGACTTCAATTACCGATTACCGATATTAACAATTTTTTTTTAATTCTATAATAAACAATGACAAATAATTAAGACGATATGAGAGAAATTAGAATGGGTGTTGACATGACGGCTGATAGAGGAGAATGGAATAGAAAAATTCGCTGTGCCGACCTCCCCTAGTGGGATAAGGGGGTGACAAAGAAGAAGAATTGCGAACAAATCACGGATGTTCGTCGGGCCCCAAATTAGGATTCCCTGTGTTATGGACACCAGAGACTGACATACATACTTATGTACGCTTAAATATATACACATATAGATAATAAAAACCCAGACGGAGAGCAAGCAAACTTGTTCATCACACAATATTTGCTCAATGTGGGAATCGAACCCACGACCCGTGACCGTAACGGTTAGGGCCACACAACCAAAACTATATCAACTTACAGGTGCTCAAGCCCAGAAGAGGGAGGCTGGCTTGTCGAACTCCTACGGGGAACCCCTCCCGCCGGACGCGTACGGACCTCCGAGAGATACGTCCGACCTGAGTGAGTTGATTTTTGACTTTTTATCTGCGTATCAGCGGGAGCTTGGTGCTCGGGCATTGTGATTGGTAGGTATATACTCGTATTATGGAGGATGGAGGAGGAAGGTCGTGTCAGTGTATTACAAAGTGTCCGCTAAAAAAGAGTTAATGTAATGGCGCCATAGTCGCAAGTGGAAAGATACATAAATCACGCAATCAATATTCCTACGTAAATAGTAATAAAAATAAACAGTTGAGATTTTATTTATTTATTTTTTATTGCTTAGATGGGTGGACGAGCTCACAGCCCACCTGGTGTTAAGTGATTACTGGAGCCTATAGACATCTAGAACGTAAATGCGCCACCCACCTTGAGATATAAGTTCTAAGATCTCAGTATAGTTATAACGGCTGCCCTACCCTTGAAACCGAAACGCATTACTGCTTCACGCCAGAAATAGGCAGGGCGGTGGTACCTACCCGCGCGGACTCACAAGAGGTCCTACCACCAGTAAAGAGAGATTTTTAATCCTTCCTATTTCAACTACACAACTCTAGAAAAATATTAAACATTTTAACCCAGCACACTTGACTCTGTTTAAAACTTCCTACACTAGCGCTGTTGTAGCGATTTGTTGAGATTTTAGTGGGCTCCTTGGAAATAGCATCAAGAGAAAAGAAACTTCCCGTATTACGCGCTTAAACATAAAGACATACTAAACCCACTAAACATAGATAATAAACTTAATATTACACTAAATGAACAAAATAAAATGATTCACGCAACTTCGCTGATCGCGTTCCCGCCAACAAAATCATCCATCTTTAAATTTTTTTAGTGTCACAGAGACATTTACGTCTGTTCCCTCCGAAATGGATCAAAGGATTTTATTTAGTAATTATTATTATTAGTCCGGTTATTAATATTACATTGGGATGGTTACACGTTTGTCTCCAGGTGACAATCAGAGAGACCTTACAAACCTTGAAAAAACAAGAGCGTTCTGGAATAATATCCTCTTCAAAGATCTTGTACAATATTTTCAGTTTCAGATCTCCAGCTGCCGGTTCCCGTGTACGGCGTCCCTCAGCAAAACGACTTCCTGCAAGAAACACCGCCCGGAGCGTACGGGCCCCCGTCCCCCGTCGTGTTCCCGAGCCAACACTACGAAGGACCCCCGCCACCAATTTCCAAACCGAAGCCAATATACGGACCCCCCAAGTTCCATGGACCGCCCAAGAACTTTGGTCCCCCGAAACTAAGCTACGGGCCCCCCAAGTCGTACTACGGACCTCCGAAGAAGTTATACGGACCCCCTAAGCAAGGACTCCCTAAGCCTTCTTATGGTACACCTTTCAAAGCGCCCAAAGTGCTGTCCAAACCGTACCCAAAGCCAGTATACGGTCCACCAAAACCAGTGTACGGCCCGCCAAAGCCAATAAGATCAACTTACGGTCCCCCATTACCAAGTGTACCATTAGAAGCCCCGCCTCTTCCTCAACCCACTATCACCACAGTTGAAACCACTATTGGCCTGGGGGGCTTTGGATCAAGCCACGCTGTAGACGTTGGCGCCAACTTTGGCACATTTGGCGACTCCAGTCTGAATTTAGACTTGAATCTACCCGCTCCTATATACGGCACTCCAATCGTGTCGCTACCTTTGGATGTTGGCAACGAAAACCACTTCCCGTCAGAGACGTACGGACCGCCGGGCCACGCGCTCGGCCCAATCGGACCTAACGACCAGGTCGTGGTACAAGACATAGCGGACGTCGGACACTACGGGCCGCCGCAACCCGACCCAAACCCGCGACCCCCACACCCAGGCATCCCCGCTCCACCGACGCCCCCGCACGTCCTCTACGACGGCTGGAAGCCAATACCTGGAGTATCTAAACCAGTTGGACACGTCGAAGAGACTGTCTTCCAAAACGTCGGTGTCAGCGATCATTACGGCCTCCCGCCGCCCCCCGTGCACGAGATACACGTGAACGAGCAGCAACTACCCGTCCTCGACCAAGGTCCTCACTTCGCGCATCAGATATCAACTGGCTACTCCAGCGTACATCAAGACGCGCTCTCTAACGTCGACCTTAATTCGCTTGTTGGTGGAGATTCGAACCACATCGACCAGTCGAAGACAGTGTTCGAAGCTCACTATACCGAGAACCATGATCCACAGGCTGACTTAGCTTTCATCCAATCGTCCATACCCAGTCAGAGACCGTTTGATTCTTACGGCGCTCCGCCATTGGACTCGCTCTCTGGTGGACCCTACCCTCCGTCTGTAAGGCAACAAGGAGCCAAAGGCCTGATCCCGCCTTCAGGAGTGTACGGCGTGCCACCGGGCAGTCAATATGGTGCTCCACCGAAACCGCCACCATCCAATTTGCCCATCCCGTACGGCAGCTACTCAGGAGGTGGTCACTCCATCCACACCGGCTTGAATACTCCTAAAAAGCCCATTAAGTTCAGAGATTCCGTTCCTGCAGGCTTACTGGAGCACGTGGGTCAGACCACACACGGCAAGGACACCCTGACGATCGACAATCTTACCCAGGGACCGGCGTACCTACCGCCGCCCATCAGAGACGCCAAAGAGGTCAATCATCACACATCATTCGGCATAAATCTATCTATAGAACCAACGGATTTGTACAGCCTTCCTCACGCGGGAAATCCCCTCAACTTTCAGGCCCCACAACCCAGTAACCTCTACGGGTCCCCCATCGACTCTTACTCAGCTCCGTTCTTGACTGTGGCAGATCACACAGCGTCCGGATCCAACACTAACGCGGTCACAACGACCATAGACGGCGCGCTTCTAGCAAACCTCTCCAATTTGGAGGCTGCAGCGATTCTAAAGCACTGCCCCTATCACGAAGCTATTTTAAAAGCAGCACAATACGGAGAGAAAATCCCTGTCGAACTGGCCACGAAGTACATGGCCAGTCTGAAGTCCCTGGGCAGCACGCTCTCCAAGAATCAGTTCACGAGCTATCAGAATTCAGAAGCCGTTCACAGTTCGAGGGATCAGTTAGGGTCAGCGCACACGGCCGTCCACTCTGTACTGCCGAACAACGTCCGTCACGACGACAAAGTCAAAGGTAAATCTTTGAGAGAAATTCAGAAACAGAGTCACAAAGGACAGAATTTACAGTTCGTTTCCGATCAAATTCAAAAGACATCGGACAAAATCAAGTCTCTGAACGAGGAGGCGAAGATCTTGCAACAGCAGATCGTTCATAACAATCAGAATTTGAACCAGGGACAATTTTCAAGTCAAGCCACGCAGTTCTCGAACGATTTCACTGGTAATCAAGCTACTTATGCTGTTCAAATACAATCCTCTGTGGGTGGCAAAGGCAAGGATCCGAGCATACCGCACGAACAGCTGCTGAATGAAGGGCTGTTACAGAGTATACTTCAAGCCATAGAGCAGCCCCGAGATCCGAAACAGCAGTCTGTGCAAATTCGTCAACAACCTAGCAACACTGACGATGGCCTGGTGTTGCCAGTCGGCTACGAGCCAGTGGACAGGACCAAAGATATACAAAGCTCAAATAGGGACATTAAACAGATCTTGCACAGCGAAATAGTGACTAGGGGCGATGTTCCCGATTGCGAATTGAAAGCCGATGGATCCGTGAACCACGAAGTAGTAGTTCCAGCGCCATTAGAAAAAGTCAAACCGGTGGAGGAAGTAAACGATAATGATGTCGCAATATTTTTCGATGAAAAACCGAAAAACAACGAGCCAGTTACAGAAATATCCGTAGCGACCAGTATTAGTGAAGACTCAGATGAAAATGGCAGTAAAACTCGTCAATTCGGTGAGAAGATCAAAGAGGCGTAAAGCGATTAATTTCAGGGTAGATTCTAGTCTAATGGCCGGTGGGTTCTATTAAAATTGAAATATATCAATCGAAGTTCATGTATTCGTGGCAACGATAAAACCTTTATACACTTTTATTTTATATCATAAAATTGCATGCTTATAAATTTCGTTGGTAAAAATTGTCATCTAATCGGTGCCATTTTTGGATTTTAAAAAAATATTTAATCAAAACGCCATTTAAAAAAACTATATATTATGCCTGTAGGTTGTAAACGTAAGTAGGTACTCTACTCATAATTTAATTTGGAACTCATCCATTGATTTAAAAAAAATATGGACGGATCATTCTGGATGCGTTCCAAATTACCAATTTATATTGTTTATTACAGTAATCAATTAACCCTTATTTAATAAAATCGATTAATGTTTCCACTCGAGTTAGCTTCAATTTGCAATATTCAAAGATTCTGTTACCGTGAGACCATTGCTTGTAATTTGTCCTTTAATCGACAAGCAATAAAATCTAAAAATAAATAATTCAATAATATACATCACAGCGATCAAGGGTTAAGTTATTATTCACAATTTATTTGTAATTTATAAATAATAGTTCTAAGTTAACACAGTATTTGTGGTGTCGTGCTCGTATTTATTCATGAGGTTTGAATGTTTATGTGTATTTTAGTACAAATAGTTTTGTAATTGTTTACAAATAAAAATAAATATAAAATACTGACAGTTTTTTTTTTCAACCAAGGGGTTTTTCTGCGACTATCATCTAAAAAGTTTCCACAACGCAAATGCGCCACCCACCCCGAGATACAAGTTCTAAGGTCTCGAGTATAGTTAGAACGGCTGCCCCATCCTTCAAACCGAAACACATTACTGCTTCACAGCAGAAATAGGCAGAGTGGTGGTACCCACCCGCGCGGACTCATAAGAGGTCCTAACACCAGTAAAAAGTATTGTACGATTATTTTGAGAGTAAGACGAATGTCATCGTCGGGCGATATTCACGACTATTGTTGCCAGTGTCGAGTTTGTGAAAGTCTTCATTAAATAAATGCTGTTAATGAAGCATAGAATGAAGTGAAGATGATTTATTTGAAATTGTAATTGTACGTTGGAAGGAAAATGAAATAAATGTAAATAGACCTGCTTTAACAAAAACCGACTTCAAATAGAAAAAAAAATTATTCCAAAACAAATTAATATACACTAAAAACAATAATCATCGAAATCGGTTGGCGTGATATTGAGTTAGTGAGTTATTTATTCATCTATTTGTCGCGCACGTACTTAATTAAGACTTCAATGGTTTTCTCGTGGATACCATTATCAAAACTGGACTAAATTGAAATGGGACCACACGGGAAGCGTTAGCTTTCTAATAAAAAAAGAATCATCAAAATCGATTCACCCGGTCAAAAGCTATGAGGTAACAAACATAAAAAAAACAGTCGAATTGAGAACCGCCTCCTTTTTTGAAGTCGGCTAAAAATAGAACGAAACGAGATGAGATGAAGTCAAATAAATTCGCAATATAATAGTAGAAATTTATGTACTAAAGTCTTTTTTTTTTCTGGAAGAGCCCGAGAAGCCACGTCCAGTCTTTGTAGTCTCCAAGCCTAGTGTACAAACGTGTGAACCTGAAAATCAAATAATAAAACAATTCACTCAATTTCCCAACAGAACTAAAAAGGAAAAAACGTCTCATAACTACTAAGTCTCACTAGGTCCTAAGTCTATGAGTGTTGCTTGAGTTCATTGTTTTTTTTTTTTTCTCTTATGACGTTGCTAACACGAACCCTGGCAAGAGTCGTGCTTCGCAGAATCTACCACCGGATCGGAAACGCGACCCACTGAGAAGATCCGGCGAGAAACTCAGTGGGCTGTGTCTGAGAGTTAATTTACTCGTCGAGCCCTTCGTCGCAAGCGACGGGTTCGACGAGAACGGTGACCGGTGCTTGAAGTACCTAGAAGCACCGTTAGTGGATCGGGAGGATCCGAGATGACGTGNCGCGACCCACTGAGAAGATCCGGCGAGAAACTCAGTGGGCTGTGTCTGAGAGTTAATTTACTCGTCGAGCCCTTCGTCGCAAGCGACGGGTTCGACGAGAACGGTGACCGGTGCTTGAAGTACCTAGAAGCACCGTTAGTGGATCGGGAGGATCCGAGATGACGTGTTTTGGGCGACGTCGACTGCTTTCCATTCTGTCGCAGGATCGGGAATGTAGTAACCGGCGGCCACGATGAGACGGTTCTCGTGTCGTGCCGCTTTATCGAAGTGGCGCATCGACGCCGACTGCATATACTTACTGATGGACTCTAAGTCCAGGTCGTCATGGAGGTCGACGTTCCTGACGAACCACGGGGCTCCGACGGCTATCCTGCAAAAACGGGATTGAATAATTTGGAATGATTTTAAGTGGGTGCGGGCCGCGTGAGCGAACATTACACTTGCATAGGTCATGACGGGGCGTATGCAAGTTTTGTAGAGTGTCACCTTATTTCTAAGGGACATTTTACTTCGCCTACATATCATCGGGTAGAGACGTCCTAGAATGAAGGCGGCACGGTCGCGTGCCGTCTTGATGTGAGGGCGGAATGTCATCCTACTGTCGAGGGTGACGCCTAAATATTTGACCTTCGGGGCCCACGGTATGGGCTGGTCGAACATCAGTTCATTGTGCTATGACACTTCTGAACGGCAGACATAAAAATGGAAAACATAGCAATTATCTCTCTCTTGGAAGCTTGGCTGTCTTTGAAAACACAATAAAAATCAAAATAAAATATACAAAAGATAAAGTTGTATGGTTATGATACTGCTACGCGCTGGGGTTCGGGACAAATGAAAATTCTACCGAAGTACAAATTATCACTCTATTAACCCTTAAAACTAGTTTTATTATTCGTAGCTTAAAACTCTTAACAACCACTTTAATATTCTCAATTCACTTCTTCCGCTTCGCTTCAGTTGATCCGTTAGCTGTTTTTCTTCGAGTAGAATCGCTAACTGACTTCGTGCCATCCCTGCAACGATTTTATAGTCGATACAACATCCCTAGAATTATCGCGAACATTCCTCACAAATCGAGTATTTTCGATATGCGTTTCCGTCATTTGGCAATAGATGGCGTTGTACTTCTCGAGCGTTCTAGATTTCACTGGTTCTTTTGATATTCGCTCCTGCTATTCGATGATAGATGGTGTTGCTCTTACCAACGTAACAATACCTTTGCCTTTCCAGTTGTATAAATAGAACTGTTCACTCACAATTGACAGTGACAGACTTTTTGGCGGGAACGGAATCTGTTGAATTAGGTGAATTCTTTTATTTTAATAATATGTTAGTATATATTATTACATTTAATATACTTGCGTAGTTAATCTACATTGTATACGACTATCTAAATATATTTATACAAAAGAATACATGTATTTATTTCCCTCATCTGTCACTGTCTTATAATTCTTCTATCTTCTATCTATCATATACTTCTGTAACCAACTTCTGCCAATTAGGTAAAAATGTTCTACTGTAAATGTAAGTGTTAATGTTCTAAATGATGTAGCCGTCACAATCTCATCCAACGCTTACGGTGTGGTCATAATTTATCTCATTTAATTATGTTTAATTTCACAATCCATTTGGTTCCTTTTCACTTTTCGTAAAACAGATGTGGTTACAGTGTTGTAGTCGTTTTGGTTTAAGTTTCCTTTGCCTATCCCTTGGACGAATAAGCAATTGTATGACATTAGTTGTTGACAAACAATATCAATTGAAGTGGAAGTGAAACTATGTTTGCTGTCGCGATTACAAAATAATGTTTTGTTCAAACGAATTCATTTAGAAACATAAAAATGGCATTGGATTCCTTTAATAACCTACGGCGGTCATTATGCGGAGGCTGTTTGAGTTCAGATAGGAAATTATCAGAAACCAATTATGAATACAAACATTTATTTGGTGAACTCGTCGGATCCACTGTGAGTGTTTTTTTTAATGTAACATTAATCATATGGATTAATTGAAATATTTATTGAGGACGCGAGCGTGTGTAGCCCCTTGTTGTGCAATCATTACCGTAAATCTAGCCAGTTGCGAACCGTACTGATTTTTCAATTCAATAACTAAGGCAAACGACCTCACTTCGAATTATTAAATAAAAATCTATGCTCTAATACTTATTTTATTCTGTATAGGCAATACATAAATGTGTATTTTTGTATATACTTATTAAGTATACATAAATTGTAGATAATGGAATGATATTGCAATATTTATGGCATTGTTTTTAATTTATACCGGGTGAGTTTTGTTTGTGCATAAAATAATTTATTTTCATTGAAACCATGCACCCGCCACAGCATTCCCTATACCACCCTTGGTTGAATGTAAGTTTTCAACTGTATCTTTTGTGTCTAAATGTATATAAGTAACTAAAATGTTCAGTAACCATACAAACTTCTTCCTGCTCTTATCCCACCATGTGGGGTTGGCATAACATGTCCTCTTTTCAATTCAGGTCTATCACAAGACATATCTGCATTCACACATTACTCACACACATCCTTCACACTGTGCATCAGTCTTTTTAGTATGCCCCTTCCTCACGCTACTGTTTATTTATTGTAACAACACAAACTGTAATTGATAAATAATAGAGCCATCCCATTATAAAATTAAGATTATATTTGATGAAGACAGATGTGGTATTCTCTGGTACACAAGTCCGAAGCTTCTAGAAGGTACTTAATTAAACTACAACGCTTCCTTTCACAGTGTCTTAGTGTTGTCTGTGCATATCAGAAGAAAACAACTCTTTTCAGTCTATTTTGGAGAAAAATATGTTTTTTATTATATACCCAGGGTAATGAGCTATATTATTATATAGTTAGATGATTGATTTTCCTTTCAAACTGGCATATGCTATTGCTCTGCGGCAGAAGTAAGCAAAGTGGTAATAGCTCCTTGTATGGGCTCACAGGACACTCTACCACCAGGTTGTATTTCTCTAGAAATCTTGAAAATCGGAGGAAAGTATCTTGCATAGTTGAGGAGTTATTCAAGCACTAAGTGGTCCTCAACAATTAATCTATGGCAATTTTTGGTGTTGACAGAATCAGAGTGCGCACACTAGCCTATGTTGGGAATGTATTAAGAAACTAAAAAATATTCGAGATTTCAAAGGACAAGCAAGGAAAGCACAAGATCAGCTACTCCAATTAGTTAAGGTAACTAAAAAATATATTGAACGGTGTTTGTCGAGTACTATGGGTGACCATTAGCAACCACAGATTATGTTTACAGAGAACATATCCTCACTATGTATTCCAAAATAATTAAATAAAACATGGGAGACTATGCTTTGCAGTCTCTCGGAGTTATCATATAATTGACGAAACCCAGTGTGGCTGGTAGCCACCATACAACACAAGATATTTGACAAATCTGAATCTCGCTTACAACATTTTCAAGATAAATTTATTTAAATACAGGTTTCAAACAACAACATTCGGTCATGACTTATGCAAGTGTAGTGTTCGCTCACGCGCCCGCACCATCTTGAAACCCCTTCAAGTTACTCAATCCCGTTTTTGCAGGATAGCTGCCGGAGCACCATGGTTCCTAAGGAACGTGGATCTCCATGATGACCTGGAGCTTGACTCAGTAACTTTCTACAGTCGGCATCATTGCGCCACTTCGAAAAAGCGGCACGAGATGGAAACCCTCTTGTCGTGACCGCTGAGAAGTACATACCCGATCTTGTGGACCGAATGGTAAACAGTCGACGTCGCCCTAAACACTTCATTACGGATCCTCCCGATCCATTAACGGTGATTTTAGGTATCACAAGCACCAGTCACCATCCTCATCGAACCCGCCGCTTGCGACGAAGGGCTCGACGAGTGAATTAACCCATAGACACGGCCCACTGAGTTTCTCGTCGGATCTTCTCAGTGGGTCGCGTTTACGATCCGGTGGTAGATTCTGCGAAGTACTGCTCTTGCTAATGCCAGTGTTAGCAACACTTTTTTTTTTTTTATTTTTTTTTATTGCCCTTGTAGGCAGACGAGCATACGGCCCACCTGATGGTGAGTGGTTACCGTCGCCCATGGACTTCAGCAATGCCAGGGGCAGAGCCAAGCCGCTGCCTACCGCTTAATACTCTCCACAAGCCTCGTTTGAAGAGGGACATGTCATAGCGCTCGGGAAACACCGTGGAGGGGAGCTCATTCCATAGCCGGATGGTACGTGGCAAAAAAGACCTCTGGAAACGCACTGTGGATGACCGCAGTGGCTCCAGGTAGTATGGATGAACTCTACTCCGGTGGCGGGCGGTGCGATGGTAAAAACGAGATGCCGGTATCATCTCGAACAATTCCTCAGAGCACTCCCCATGGAACATACGGTACAAAATACAGAGGGAACCGAAGTCCCTCCGCAGACCCAGAGGTTCCAAACGATCCGTGAGACCGGGATTATCGACAATCCGAACGGCCCTCCTCTGTATGGAGTCAAATGGAAGAAGCTGGTATTTGGGAGCCCCGGCCCAGAGATGGGAGCAGTACTCCACGCGAGGCCGGACTTGTGCTTTATAAAGCAAAAGCCTTTGTCCAGGCGTGAAGTACCGCTTCGCTCTGTTGAGGACTCCCAGCATTTTGGACGCCAACTTGGCTTTGCCTTCCAAATGACTCCGAAACTGGACATCGCTCGAAATGTCGACCCCAAGTATCCCAATACTCTCGGAAGGTTGCAGGGATACTCCTTGGAATTGCGGCGCCATGACAAAGGGGTCCTTCTTCGCAGTGAACGCGCAAACTTGTGTCTTTAACGGGTTGAATTGAACCAAGTTCAATTCACCCCATTTGGAGACTCGCCCCAGAGAGTTCTCCACTTCAGACACAAGTTTTGATCGTCTCTCTTGCACCACGCTCCGAGAGAGACTCTGATGGCCGATATATCGCGCATCCCCCGTGCTGTCATCCGCATAGCAATGCATGCCATCAATAGACAGCATGTCATTGATATACAGGATGAAAAGCGTGGGGGAGAGCACCGAACCTTGTGGAACGCCAGCGTTAATGGTCATGGTATCAGAACAGTCACCGTCTACAACGACCGTGATGCTCCGCCCATCCAAAAAGCTAGCGATCCACTTGCAGAGACCCTCGGGGATTCCGTAAGATGGTAGCTTCGACAGAAGTGCCCTATGCCAGACCCTGTCGAAGGCCTTCGCAATATCAAGGCTCACAGCAAGAGCCTCGCCCTTGCTCTCCAAGGCTTCAGCCCACCTGTGAGTAAGGTATACAAGAAGATCGCCAGCTGAGCGACCGTGACGGAAACCGTACTGTCGGTCACTGATCAGCTGGCGATCCTCCAGATACTTCAGGAGTTGTATATTAATTATTCGCTCCATCACCTTGGAAAGCAAGGAAGTTATCGCGATAGGCCTGTAGCTCGATGGGTCCGACCGGTCACCCTTCTTGGGGATAGGGTGGACGTGGGCAGTCTTCCATGAAGACGGAACCCTGTTAGTTACACTTCAGTTTGAGCCCCGTGAGCTCACCCACATGTCAAGGAGAAGCTCAAATAGCCTCTCCAGTCTATCAGAATAGGTAGGAAAAGAAAAAAAAAACATTCGAACCGTCAGTCTCCTGAGCAATATCACTCACACGATGGAAAATCTTCCCTTTGTAGTATAGCTACATCAGCGAAAACTTGAATCATGCTAACATCTATGTAGCAAACTCAGCTATTCAGTAGATTTATTGGCGTTCTCCACTCTTCCCCAAACCTCTGTCTCGTTTCTAGCAGGGTTGCATATCTCTAAGCAACAGCTGAGTTTTTTATATTTTACATGTCAATATTTTTATTTTAGGACAGCCAGCCGTTGTTCACTTTATCAAAGTTGAAATTCAGTAAAACAGACAACATAGATGTATTGGCAATTAAACGTAACAATAAATTAATTTCAAAGGATAATAAATTGATAGCAAATAAGAAAAGAGCTCTATCGCATCACAACGGACCAGAAATCACGTCAGCTTTTGGATCTGTCAATCCAGATTCAAGTTTTTTGGAAATTAATACATTTGACTGTGATGACGGAGATGACAGTACAAATTCAAAAGTACCTGTTCACAGTAATGATGATGAGGGTAATGAAACAAAACCTCTTGCTTTTATCAAAGTAGAATATTCGGATAGTGAAAATATATTGAGTGAATTTGCCGATGAAGGCTTGACGAATGATGGTGCTAATGCGGTAAGATAAAGTTTAATACTGTCTTTTAGATCTGGTTTAAGGAATTTTGTCAGTGGTAGGCAAAGCCCGGTTGCAGCATTTTTGATATTCCTGAATGTCGGTGAGCACGTCATGTGTGTACATTCGCCACATTGGGGAATGAGGTCGATGTTCCTTATGTATTATACAGATAAACATCTGGACCAGTCATTTCAGAGTCTATGGCGAAAATATTTGCAATCATTAAAGGAAATAGTGGCTGAAATAGCAATGAGGTATTAAAGTACCTGTTAAAATATCGTTTTGGGTGTAGAGAATACTATATGTTCCCATATTATTTATCAATATGTATGTGTTAGCGATAATTATATTGCAGTGATGATACGTCAGTCTCAGTATTGTCGGTCAAATATGTGTATTCTCCCAGGTAACAAAAGCGAAATGTAATAAGGTCAGATCAAAGAGACGCAACAGGACAGCAGATGAGTTTGATGAGTCTGATGATGAGCCCCTCACTAAGAAGAGTCGTTCAAAAACAGATACGGGTGAGCTTTTTAAAGTTGTGTTTCAAGTTCTCCTGGCAGGCAGCAGCCTGGCTCTGCTCTTGTCATTGCTGATGTCCATGGGTTACAGTAACCACTCACAATCAGGTGGGCCGTATACTCGTCTACTTTGGTAGGAAAATATATATATATTATTATTGAAGTGAAACTTCCTTATCGGCGTTGGAAAAAAATTTACCGTCACATTTTTCGGTTACGCGTCACATTTTTCCGTTACGCGCCATCTGTTTTGTATTCATGTCTATGATAATAAAATCCTTTTGTTTAAACTTTATCTAATTTAACTTTTTTGTATTCATGTCTATGATAATAAAATCCTTTTGTTTAAACTTTATCTAATTTAACTTTTTTGTATTCATGTCTATGATAATAAAATCCTTTTGTTTAAACTTTATCTAATTTAACTTTATTTAACCAATTTCTAGAAAGTTGCATGTAGATCATTTTTCGAAAAATAAGGCCATAAATAAGTTTCACTTCTTACGTGTGTACACTAGTACACGCACACATTTTTTTTTTATTTAAAAAAAAGGATTAACCTAAGGCGTATTGGTTTAAATGTTTTAGTGGCACCGAAATTGGACCGGAGAAAGAACCCGGGCCCGAAACGCGAGAAGCCGCCGGGTGTTGTCAACAACAGCCGCGTGAGGAAGAAGCTGGAGCAGCTCAACGTGCGCGCCGACCTGTTGGAGATGGTCGTGCTGTCCTGGGAGGAGGTCAGCTGTTGGACTATCTCTTACTGCTATTTACAGGTGGTGGGACGTCTTGTGAGTCCGCGCCGGTAGGTACCACCGCCCTACCTATTTCTGCCGTGAAGCAGTAATGCGTTTCGGTATACTGAGATCTATAACTATACTGAGATCTTAGAACTTATATCTCAAGGTGGGTGGCACGTTTACATTGTAGATGTCTATGGACTCCAGTAACCATTTAACACCAAGTGGGCGGTGAACTCGTCCACCCATCTATGCAATAAAAAATCTTCAAGACATCTGATCGATTTGAGAATTCACCCACGCATCTATGTCATATGCAGAGTTCAGTTCCATAAACTTTTGTCATATACCATCCGGCTCTGGAATGGATTCCTTTCTACAATGATTTTTTAGCTCTAAAACATGTCCCTCTTTAATAGTCTTGATAAGTACTCAGTGGTAGGTAGTAGGATGACTATATTTGGAAACTATATAAAAAAAAACTATATAAACTATATAATTATACTATACTTGGAAAAATATATACATATAAATAAAATTGGAGTATCTGTTTGTAACATTAACCGCTTTTTACTACATGCATATGAATATTAATACGGTACATACACCAAAATATAATTTTTTACAATTTTAGTCTGTCTGTCTATCTGTTTGTTCTGGCTAATCTCTGGAACGGCTGGAACGATTTTGACGGGACTTTCACTGATAGGTAGCTGATAATATAAGGAGTAACTTAGAGTAACTTACTTTTTTTAGAGTAGCTTCGCCCCGCGGCGTCACCCGCGGTACGACAATAACCGCGGGTAACATCGCATGACTCAGCTATCATTAATAAAATTTAATGTTTCCGAAGCGAAGTGAGGGCGGGTCGCTAGTAAACAATAATTTTCCAGTTCATGTATTAATTATTGTTTATTTTAAATTATATTCAATGCTTAAAACATTAATTAGTTGGGTTTTGATCACTTCAAATAACGGGTTGAGTGAGTCAGTGTTGTCCGTGAGCACCAGTGCTGCCTCTGAGGGTTCTGCCGGGTGGAGACGTGACCGGTCCATGCCCGCAGGTGGCGCAGGAGCGGCGAGTGGCCCTGGACAGCGCCGCGTTCACGAGGCACGACTACCGTTGCGCCGACTGCATCGTCGGCTTCAACCACAAGTCCAAGCTGCTCAACCACATGAAGAAGCACGACCCGGTGAGAGGCACACGTCAGATCATCCATACTAATGTTGCAGATGTGAAGATGTGTTGGTCTCTTCCTCTCTTTCACGTTGAACTGAAGCGACGGACTGTCATGATATCCTAAAAAACCTTTACCTTGAAAATACATCCACACTGTTGCAGGAAACCATTTTCTAATGTCTTTAGAGAAATTGATACCTTTTATTGACCACGTGAATGAAGCTGCTGGTAATATACAAATGGTATGTAAGATGGTAATATAACATATGTAGATGTGCGCTGACAAATTTTTATGTGTGTCCATGTAAATGTAAAATAGTGGATTTTAATGCTTGTTTTATTGCTTATTTGTTGCTTAGATGGGTGGACGAGCTCACAGCCCACCTGGTGTTAAGTGGTTACCGGAGCCCATAGACATCTACAACGTAAATGCGCCACCCACCTTCCCACCTTGAGATATAAGTTCTAAGGTCTCATTATAGTTAAAACGGCTGCCCCGCCCTTTAAACCGAAACGCATTACTGCTTCACAGCAGAAATAGGCAGGGCGGTGGTACCTACCCGTGCGAACTCACAAGACGTCCTGCCACCAGTAATACTGATTGATACCAGTAAAATTGATTTTAATACTTGTTATTTTTTTTGTTTTGTTCCCAGTCCTCGGGCAGCCTGGTGTGCGATATTTGCAAAGTCCGCTGCAAAGACAACAACGCATACTCGGCGCACCGCCGCCGGCACCGCGTCAGGTGCGTCTAACAACTGACAGCTGTCAACTGTCACTGTCAACTAGTATCAACTGTCAGGTCTCACAAACGTCACATACTATAAAGCACTACACAGTGGTAGTTTTCCAATAACAGCACTAGAGCGCATTATGCGGCATAATGCTCAACGTTGAATGTTCCAACTACAGCAACGCTTCCCACAATCGAGCACTCTCAAGAGTACTGCCTGTCATCAGATATTTTATTAATGGCTCAAATAACATTATCATATATATTTTCAATAATTATATCACTGGATAATGAAATAATTGATTGATTTAAACCCGGAGCACTCGATAAATCATCGTCATCACTATCATCTGGATAAGATGTTTCAATAAAAGTATATAATTTTACTTTATTTTAAAAATTACTCAAAATGTAAAAAAAAGTTAATGAAATAATCAAAATCCAAATTACTTTTCAACCTTCACTCTGCTGATGCATTTGCAAACTAACTCACGTTCCAATTAAGCTTGAACATAATTCGGCATTGTGCGTCACTGAGTCGCATTATGTTCTGTAATTGGAAAACTACCAATGTATTACATGACTCAAGGCTGAAAGTGAGCCAATTAAGATGGCGCCACAGTAGCAAATGGAAAGATTTAAAAAACAGCGCCATAAACTATTAGAGTAGGAAACTAAATTAAGAACGAACGAAACACTTGCTACGTGAATAGTAATCTATATGCGTGAAGCTAAAACATTGTATCCCATTTTACGAAAATTATGCGGACGGAGGAGTATGAAATTTCCCACACTTATAGAGAAGCAGTACAGAATGCAATTTTTTATTTTATTTTATGCATTAATAATACATAAAATCAATAACAAAAACATTACACACAACATGTATTTGACACACACATTAAATATGTACTCCTTTTGTTTATTGTGTAAAATCTGTGGTCAAATTGAGAATAGATGAATATTGTTTGTCTTCTATATTATTTGTCTATAGTGTAGTCTTGGCGAAATCTGTCATTATAGAAGTAGAAACCTTATTAATGTTCAAACTTATAATTTCCATTAATTATAGTCGAATTTCGACTACTGGGGGACCACTAGTATATATAAATAGTTGAGATTTTAAATACTTGCATGTTTCTTAACTATACAAGTCACAAAGAAGCTTCTTAATTCAACACACTTTACTCTGTTTAAAATTGCTATGTTTCCTACACTAGCACTATTTCGGTGAGTCTTTCACTAGTAACTCGCTGTTTACAGGCGGACACTTTATCAACCTGTCCCCTATACAAGATGGTGATCCTTACTTCTTGCACATTTGGAATGTCGAATGGAATTACTTTTTTTTAAATTAAAATACCAAAATCTAAAATATTGTATTCATAGGAATAAAACTAGGGACGGGATTTTTATAAATAATTCGACTGTCCCCCACAATCTGAGGTATCGATTCATTTCGAAAAGGAGTCTCTTTCCACTCTTTTACAAAATAGTTTGGGAGGTGAGTGATGTCGCGTGATGTCGGCAGATGGCGCTGCCGGGCGTGTCTGTCGGCGTGGTCCCGCGCCGCCGTGGGGGCCGACCACTGCGCGAGGGCGCACGGGGCCCCGCCCCCCACGCACACCTGCCGCGTCTGCGGACGCACCGAGACGTGAGTGTCCGTGAGCACCCGTGAGCACCGCCCGCCGACCGGGCCTCCGAGATATCTGAGTAGCGCGCATATACCTCGCGATCTCGTCAGCGCTCCCGCCTCACGGCCGTGCGCCTCCGCTTGCAGGTCGCTGGGCCGACTGCGCAGCCACGTGCAGGAGCACGCCGAGCGGCAGCGCTGCGAGCTGTGCGGGAAGACCTTCCGGGACAAGACCTCGCTGAGGACGCATCTCTTGTAAGTGCAGAGGTCACGTCACGTCACTTGAGGCCACAAATAAAGATTACCGTAGCTCATGCGCAATTAAAAAAAAAACTAAAATTGCTAATCTAAATAGTAGATATCTGTGAACCAATCCCGTGCATACAGGATGCTATGCTTTCAATTATTATACACACACACACACACACACATACATATATACATACAGGGTGCTGCATCACAAAAAATATGGTTTTAGCATTCCTCTACCCTTCTCCCAGTCACCTGGGGTCGGCGCAACATGTCATCTCCTTCCACACTCCTCTATCATATACCATCTCTCCCCTCACTCCCCTCTTACACATATCGTCTTTCACGCAATCCATCCATTTCTTCTTGAATTTACCTCTTCCTCTATATCCTTCCACATTCATAGTTAACACTCCCTTAACAACCTCAACCTTTATCATCAATGCTAATATAGTCCCATATATAGGGCGTTTCATTATTAATACCACAATATTACTACAAATAAAGGGTGTTAATTTTATTCATTTATTGCATAGATGGGTAGACGAGCTCAGAGCCCACCTAGTGTTAAGTGGTTACTGAAGCCCATGGACATCTACAACGTAAATGCGCCACCCACCTTGAGATATAAGTTCTAAGGTCTCAGTATAGTTACAACGGCTGCCCCACCCTTCCAACCGAAACGTATTACTGCTTCACGGCAGAAATAGGCAAGGCGGTGGTACCTACCCGCATGGACTCACAAGACGTCCTACCACCAGTATTTTTAATTTCTATGTATTTTTTTAAAGTATCCATAAAGGCGAGAAGGACTTCGAATGCAACAAGTGCGGGAAACGGTTCGTGTTCAAGAAAGCGATGGAGATCCACATGATCACCCACAACGCGTCCTCGCTGCTGTACTGCCATCACGTGAGTGAGCCCCTAGCCGATCGGTCACTAGTGGAACTCATATCAATTCTGTGGAACTTGTTCTTCGTCGTTCCTCCCCATAGAGTTTCTCGCCGGGTCTTCTCAGTGGGTCGCGTTTCCGATCCGGTGGTAGATTCTGCGAAGCACTGCTCTTGCTAGGGCCAGTGTTAGCAACACTTCCGGCTTGAGGCCCGTGAGTTCATCTACACGTCAAGGAGAAGCTGAAATAGCCTCTCAAGGCTATCAGCATAGGTAGGAGAAAAAAGTCGTTCCTGTACGTAAGCCTTTCCACGAAGATCCTGAGAAGCCTGACGGATGCTACTTCCAACTATCCTCTTAACATTTCATTGGTGAACGAACTTTGGCACGATTCCCCTCCACTTGAGCATGAATGAGAAACTTTTCCAGACTATGCGGGTCAATGTTAATCAAATTACCCGGCTGGGAACACCAATCTGCTCGATTTTCCCACGAAGATATCATACATTCCGTTCTGAAGAGTAAAAAAGATATAGAATTGAAACGGTACTCGTGTTGCGTTATTAAAGAGCACGGTGAACGCTTAGTGTCGGCTGGGCCGCGAGCCTGTCTGCCCAACTAGAGATATCTATGTTTCCAGTGCGACATGAACTTCAAGAATGAGATGTCCTACTATCAACACATGAAGTACAACTTAAAGCACGTGGACCCGGCCAAGTTGAAGTGAGTATGTCTGACATATTATATAAGATGCTACACAACACTAATAATCCGTTAAGCTAAACATTAACTAGGCTGTATGGGTGCGGCCACCAGTGCCGACTCGCAATACACCCTACCACCAGCCCCTTTGAACCGTGTATGGATTCGTTGAGACATTAAAAAAAAATTACGTCATACTGCAGGGATCTGTCAATGTCATTGTGACATTTGATTTTGATTATTCTGTCAATGAAACAAATTCCATTAATCACTTACCGTACTGAGGAGTTTATCGATCTATTCGTCTCTGTCATCATCAGCCCACAGACCCCCACGGATGCCCAAAGCTCCCATGGCTCGCCATAAACAATAGTATTTGAACACAAACTCATTCGGTATTTAAATATAGTTCTTGAATTTGATCATGCCATAAATGCCGTTTGTTAAAACTCCATCGACCTGGAACGCGTGAGGCTGTCAGATTGTGTTCATTTTTTTTACTGTATTTAACAACCGTCTTCAGACTCAGCTGGCAACACAACACAATCTTTCTAAACTCGAATCCACACTTTAGGCGTACTTGTGATAAGGTCTATTTTACATTTTCATTAGTCCATTTGACGACGAAGGTAAGAGAGTTATAAATATGAATTTGGAAGGCTTTAGAGCAGTGCTTCCCAACCTTTTTTGTGCCATGCCCCACTGTGACGTTTCTAAAATTTTACGCTGCCCCTCCACATAATTTTTAACATTAAAAAATTGATTTGATCACCTAACAAAACATAAATGATAGGTTTTTGGAAGAAATCACTACAAAATCGTTATCAGAACACAATAAATAATATTTTATTTATAATTAAATTATATAAGAAGCCCTTACTTTTGTTGTTTGTATATATGTCGGTCGATGTATACTCCATTTCTACATAGCGTACTTGTGTCGCTCTGACCGGGGGGGCGCATTTTCCGACCGCCCCCCGACAAATAGAGCCTCAACAAACAAACAGGTACGCGTGCGAGCTTTGCGACAAGAAGTTCGTGAAGGCGGCGCGGCTGGAGGAGCACAACATGGCGGTGCACCTGAAGATAGCGCCCATCAGGTGCTCCGTGAGCGGCTGCGAGTTCGTAAGTCGTTTCATTTAAAGAACCGCATGGGCCAGTTTTAGCATCGCAACTAGAGGTTGTTCCGTACAAGATATAATTAACACGTGTGAGTCGGCACCTGCTTTGAGACGTGAGGTCGGCGTCTTAATCAGTCCCCGGTCGGGGCAGAGTTTAAGTGGGTAGACGAGCTCACGGCCTACCTGGTGTTAAGTGGTTACCGGATACCATAGACATCTACAGCGTAAATGCCGCCACTCACCTTGAGATATGAGTTCTAAGGTCAGTATAGTTACAACGGCTGCCCCACCCTTCAAAACCAGAAATAGGCAGGGTGGTGGTACCTACCCGTGCGGACTCAGAAGAGGTCCTACCACCTTGTTTGTGGTCACGTGCCAACCTCTGAATCGATTTTGACGTAATTAGGTCTGGAATTAATTGTGAACCTTGGGAAAGGGCAATCGTGTAATGAAACAGAAGTAGGAGGCTCTCACTACTAGCTCCCTAAGGGGACGTGGACTGGGCTTCGGAGCAACCCACTCTGCCCGGGCGTCGGTATCATATAGAAAGATTCGGTTCGCTTTATACAGTGGTTAGTGGTTACCGCTTTCCCACTACGTAACCCGGATGAAGCTCGTACGGCTGTCTTCACTAAACTGCCCATGGACCTACAACAGCTTCGTGCTTCGAGAAATGTACATTGTCTAACGGTGTGCGGTGGGGTGCTCCGACAGGCGTGTCCGTCCCGCGCAGCGCTGCGCACGCACACGCGCCGCACGCACCGCCTCGCACGCGCGCTGCGGAACCACGTGTGCCACGCCTGCGGGAAGGCCTACACGGTCAGTCATGGGTCCCTCGTAGATCAAACCTTGCACATGTATATCGCTATCTCTTTTTAGTGTCACCTTTTCGTTTCATAAAAATTGATATAAGACAAAACTAGAGAAAAGATGCCTTCTCTAGTTTTGTCTTATAAGCGAAAGGCGCTCAGGTACTCCACTCAAATACACTGCGAAGTGCTCGTGTGGGGTCTGCGTGTCAACTGAAAGGTTCTGGTGTGCTGATGCATGTCGCCCTCCTCCACAAACTGGAACGCTTCAACCAAAGGGCTTTTTTATTCATTGCTTCGTCGTGTGAACGAATTCGCGGATCACATGGTGTTGAGTGGATACCGGAGCTCATGGACATTAACCATTATCCACCTTGTGATCAGAGTTCGAAGTTGCAGTTTTAACAGTATAGCGGACACCCCACACTTCAAACCAAAACGCATTACTGCTTCGCGGCTGAAATAAGCGGGGCGGTGGTAGCTACACATGTGGACTCACAAGACCACCACTTGCACCAGTGATACTGTTGAAGCTGATATTGTATGAGTTTTGAGATGTCATGGAAGTGGTTCGTGAGTATTCAGTACGTAATTACTTGCAGCTGAATAATAGTCGACCCCCGCTATGGTACGACAGAAGCTCTACTAAATATCGCTAAGTGCTCACCATCGCTCATGGACATCAGCAATGCCAGAAAGCTAGCACAGATAAGCTGTTGCCGAGTATTCTTTCGTACCTGGTCTGAAGAAGCCAACAATGATCTTGGCCCGTTGCAGACGAAGAAGACTCTGGAGGGTCACGTGAGGTCGCACACCGGCGAGAGGCCCTTCGCGTGCACGCGCTGCCCCTCGACCTTCCGATACGAAGCGGCCCTGTACAACCACAACAAGCTGGTGCACGCGGCGCGGCAGAAGACGTAGCGACTCAAGGTGCCTCCATCCCGACGGCGCTGACACCGGAGCTAATGTCACGGCAACGCTCGATCTCTACTTATAGGCATTGTGAATTAATTAGTTGCTATAAACTTTGTAATTACAAAAATAAATTGCTTGTTTTTCGCCTGGTTGCGTGAAGAACAGACATATTTGAAGAAAGTTTTTTTTTCTTTGTTATATCTCGCCAGATATTTTTGAGTTCGTTTGAAGAAACATTGGTTCCGGTTCTATCTGAACAAGCAACACACAGATGGGGACTCCTCCCTCCTTAGATACCCCAGTCGCGACCCCCATGTGTAGATGTCCCGGTCGACCCTCCCCCCTCCCTGTGTAGACACACTGTCGACACCACGGAATAGATAAATAAGGTTGGAATGGTAATGTAGGCGGGGCAAGCGTGCCACAGTTATGATAGAACAAACATAACTCGACCGATTCTTTCATTCACCGCGTTTAGTGCGCTTCGGACTACTTGGCGAACAGATCTCCGCTTTATAGTGCCGTGTTGTGCAATTATAACTTGTAAAACAAAAAATCAGACCTCAAGTATAGAGCGAGGAGGTATATCTTTCGATCGGTAAGTCGAAATTACCATTTAATTACAATATTATTTGTCTAAAACATAAAAATATACTGAGCATTATGAAATTCCAAACATTAACAATATTATTGCAGCAAGTTATAAATAGCATACATTGCGCGATGTGTACTCGCCCAATGAACGCAATGACCAAGTCAGCTTCCAATGTACTACATGCATTGCGTTCTCTACACTTCAATCTTTGAAATTTCGGCCTTTGCCCTGATTGGCCGTGGTGCACGGCGCTAGTTTGTCGATAGTGAGGTGACCATGTGGTGAAATAAAATCATCGACAGAATTCTCGACTATATTTACATTTGACATGGATAATTTTTGCATTATTTTATATTTAATTAATGATACCTAGTATATTCTTAGTGAGACGTATTTTGAGTAAAATAAATATGTATTATTATTATTGAATTATTATCATTGAATTAAAGTGAAGGTATAATATAAAGGGACATGTAGACCTCTCATTTACGGGTATTTACTATATTGTCTAAGACGTATTAAAATCTAAGTAAAATGCCATTTGACTTATGCAGTAAATAAAAAATTTTAGGTTTCCTAAAGAACCTAACGCCAGGGAACAATGGATTGACGTGACAGGTAGAGGAAACTGGAGACAAAGACGAGTACTATTTGCTCTAAACATTTTACTGAAAATGATTTTACCATAAAAAAAATCAGAATACACTTAGTTTTGAAAAATTCATTCGCAATTAATAGCAAGCGCCAACTGCTTAACAAATACGTTTTATTCCAGCGACAGTGACTATTTGTAATTAATAAAAGTAAAATAGTTTTTTTTTTCAATATTTATTTCATGTTTCATTTTCTCCATTCATTCATCAGATAATTTATCGATAAAGAATATCGATTTTATCAAGCACTAGCGTGTATGAACATTTTTATTGCCTTTTTGCGTGTGTGAGTGTGTATGCCTACGGGTGTTTTGTGCTAGTTTGCGAACGAATATCTGTCCTGAGATTTATGTGTGGGTGTTTTTGTTGTGTGCGAAATACTTGTAATCACAGTGTGTGTATGTGTAGAAATTAAAATAGTGGGGATGAAGTGGCGACACTGGTTCTAATACAAAATTAGAGCAAAGGCCTTTCCAACCTTATTTATCTATTCCGTGGTCGACACCGTTCCACTGTTGTTGTCGGAAACGGTCATCGAGCGAGCGCGATGCTAGCTGTTGCACTCCGACGTTCTAATATAATATAAAGGTAGTGTATTTATTCAGTCGCAGTATTTATACACGCAGACCCGCTATCAGCTCAGCGGCCACAGCACAGGACACGGCTGAACGTAATTCATAACATTTGACGTCACTCAGGGACAATACAAAGGAGCTAACCATAGATCATGCGACACAAAACTATTGGCCACATATGACATGAAAACAGTTTTATGTACACATTTAAACCTGAAGAAACACTAAATAGACAAAATAAAGCAAATCACAACTTCACTCCTCGCGTCTTTTTTTTTTTAGGAATTTTATGACCTGGTTACTAAGATCTTTAGGTCAAGTCTTATTTTAATTTATATTCTTATTTTTATGAAAAATGATAATATGGAGTGAAATGAAATGAAGATGATTAATTTGAGACATTGATCAACTGAGATGAAATTAAATGAAATGACATGAGATGATATAGGATGAAATATAATCCCAGTAAAATGGCGGTTATGTACTGAGACTTTTTCAGTAGGCTTTTTGGAGGATCACGAGAAGCTACGTCCAGCGACAATGTTTCATTTTTCCACATTTGTGCATTCCCAGATATTAAACAGTTCATAAACCACCGTTATTATACATTTAAACCTGTTTTTTATTTTATTTTTTATCCTACCTAAGCTGATAGCCTTGAGAGGCTATTTCAGCGTAACCGTGGCTAGTAAGTGAGCTCACGGGGCTCAAACCTGATGACGATGCTAACACGAACCCTAGCAAGAGCCGTGCTTCCCAGAATCTACCACTGGATCGGAAACGCGACCCACTGAGAAGATTCGGCGAGAAACTCAGTGGGCTGTGTCTGAGAGTTAATTTACTCGTCGAGCCCTTCGTCGCAAGCGACGGGTTCGACGAGAACGGTGACCGGTGCTTGAAGTACCTAGAAGCACCGTTAGTGGATCGGGAGGATCCGAGATGACGTGTTTTGGGCGACGTCGACTGCTTTCCATTCTGTCCGCAGGATCGGGATAAACCTGAAGAAACACTAAATGTACAAAATAAAACAAATCACACAACTTCACTCCTCGCGTTCACGCCAAAAAGTCACCGATTCTAATACCGGTCACTCACATTCGCACGAATACGCAAACCCGCAAGTGTAGGACGACATTTGCGAATGATTATGCAAAGTTTTCGCTGCATTCGTGGTTTTCCAAGCTGTGTCGGTTTTTTAACAAACATCAAAGCGCGTGAACCGCGATCCTTCGCGTAGTCTCCCACACATTCGTGTGACCAGTAGCACCTAGGATTGCGAAGGCAACGGAAGTTTCGCTATTTTCATAGATCGTGACGTCTACTGTGTAGCGTATTTTCATCAAAATAAATCCCATAGTAGTCGTCGTGGCCTAACGGATAAGACGTCCGGTGCATTCGTATTGAAGCGATGCACCGCTGTTCGAATCCCGCAGGCGGGTACCAATTTTTCTAATGAAATACGTACTCAACAAATGTTCAGGATTGACTTCCACGGTGAAGGAATAACATCGTGTAATAAAAATGAAACCCGCAAAATTATAATTTGCGTAATTACTGGTGGTAGGACCTCTTGTGAGTCCGCGCGGGAGGGTACCACTACCCTGCCTATTTTCTGCCGTGAAGCAGTAATGCGTTTCGGTTTGAAGGCTGGGGCAGCCGTTGTAACTATACTTGAGACCTTAGAACTTGTATCTCAAGGTGGGTGGCGCATTTACGTTGTAGATGTCTATGGGCTCCAGTAACCACTTAGCACCAGGTGGGCTGTGAGCTCGTCCACCCATCTAAGCAATAAAAAATAAAAATATAAAAACAGCATGGCTGTTAATGATGTCTGGGAAAGAATTTAAAACTCTTTTTCTCTTCAATGTTCTATTGACGAATTAAAAAGGAGGAGAAATTCGTGAGACATTCGTAAGCAAATGTAGGAGGAAGCGCAAACGGGTTCGCAAATTGAGTACCGAACCCATTTGCATTGCACAGCCGCTAAGTTTGCGAATGAATGTTTGACGGCCCTTCGTACATTGTAGGTACGAATGTTTGCGTCTATGTGAGTGGCCGGCATAACAGTGGGTCCTATTGCGTTCCAGAGCACAGAGAGTAGATACAGGCATGAAACATACCTACTCAAATAGAAAAATAGTGTACACGTTATATTTATTAAAATAATACCCTGAGAATCGAACATATTTAACAACATTAAATAGTTTAACTCTCGTACTCTATTAAAATTATATGTCGTAAAATAAAACGCAATACACACAAAAAATAAACATATAAATAAAATTATTATGCCAAAGTATTTTTAACTTTCTTTGACATTTGATAATGCTAAAAATATCGTTAGCTTAAACTTCGAGTCACGGAACACAAAGTAAATATTATGATTCTTTGCGATCAAAAATTTTGAGAGTCCTTTTTAAAAAATGCGATTGATTAGACTATTACAAAGATTAAAGGTCACTATAAAAACGCCAAACACAGTGTCGAAACGACCTTACTGTGATAACGTGCCTAAGCCGCTCCGTAGTTTGAAACCCAAGTCTACTAGAGATACAGTTCAGCATTATGTAGATTCCTTTCGCGTTAGGACTGTCGGAGGAAATGGAGGTGACGGCTGCATATCCTTCCTAAGTGTATGGTGTAAAGATCACGCCGGTCCGGACGGTGGCGATGGTGGAAATGGAGGTCATGTCATATTTAAGGTTAGAAACTGGATCACTCCTTGTGAATTTCAAATTAAATAACAATTATCCTTCGGGTATATTGAAGCCTGATTAAAAGCAAAAGTGAAAGCACTAAAATTAATATAGAGCTGCATTTTACGAATGAAGACTTTTTATGTGACAATTATATTTTATATTTACCTTATTTATTATCATTATATATTAAAATGTAAAAAAATTTAATCATGGTGGTGGGACCTTTCGAGAGTCCGCACGGGTAGGTACCACCGCCCTAGCTATTTCTGCCTTGAAGCAGTAATGCGTTTCGGTTTGAAGGGCTGGGCAGCCGCTGTAACTATATTGAAATCTTAGAACTTATATCTCAAGGTGGGTGGCGCATTTACGTTGTAGATGTCTATGGGCTCCAGTAACCACTTAACACCAGGTGGGCTGTGAGCTCGTCCACCCATCTAAACAATAAAAAAAAAAATTATAATTAGTCGAATGTTTTAGGCAACAAATTCTGTACGAAGTTTAAATCATTGTAAAGCAGTCATACAAGCGAAGCCCGGAGAGAAAGGATTCAACAAAGACTGCAGCGGCAAGAATGCTGGACACGTCATTGTCAATGTACCAATAGGTAAGTCTACTAAACATTTTTGAATAACATTCAATAAAATATAAGATATTGTGAGTATTGCATCCTCAGGCACAAACTAATGTTATTAGTTAATTATATAATATGTTGCCAACGGTGGTTTACAAATGCAGTTACGACCCGATATCCCAAGAGGGATGTTATTTGATTGATAAATTAAACAAAACTGAAATCTTCATAAAACCCACTTTTCTTCATATACTTTCCTGCCGTCGCCCTGCCTGCCACCAAAGAAGAGTTAATCCTTACTACCATGAGCTTCTGGGTTCATCTCAATCACTTTGAGTTTCCAGTTATCTTTCCTGCCATATAACCACTAGACTCTGGAATGGGACCCCCTCCACTGAATTAATTATATACCTAGTCAGGTCATAAATTCTGTCACATGTTTAATGTAAAATAATTGAAACAAGTTTATTCATTATGTAACCATTCATATACCAAAATGAACTTAACAAAACATAGATTCTTATGACACTAAAGTTTATTCAAAATGACCTCCGTGATTTTGGATACAGGCCTTCAATCTGCGCGGCCAGTCGTCTATCGCAGCACGAACGAGGTCCATGTCAATATCGGCGGCTGCCTTAATCAAGGATGTCTTGAGTGACTCCAAATTGGGATGAGGCTTTGAGCACGCCTTTTCCTCCAAGTGTTGCCATATCTTGTAATCTAACGGATTCAAATCTGGACTGGAGGAGGGCCAGTCTTCGTGCCGGATGAAGTCGATTTCACGCGCCGCCAGCCAGTCTTGTGTGCTCTTCGCTCTATGAGCTGGCGCCGAATCTTGTTGGAATACCCAGTGCCTGTTATTGAACATGGTATGAGAAACAGGTTCCACAAGGTTCGTCAGGACTGTATTTTGATACACAACTGCATTCGTTTTTACACCTTTCTCACAAAAATGTACCTCTGTTAAGCCCCAATAAGAAACTCCCAACCATACCATGAGCGAGGATGGAAAATGACCTCGTTGGACACGCGGAATACGGTTGCTCGCTTCTTCACTACTGTGTGCGTACACCTTATCATTTTGTTTGTTGTAGCTCTCTTCTACGGTAAAAATTTTTTCATCCGAAAAAAGAATTTCCCGATATTTTTTTCCCGCGTACCGCTTCAACAAAGCGCGGCATCTCTTCAGTCTCAGGTCCATTAGACGAGCATTCAAACGATGTCCTGTTTTTCTTCGATATGCCCGAAGCCCTAAGTCTTCATTTAACACCCTTTTCACCGTGGTTCTGCTTAACCCCATCTGAAGGGCCAACAGTTTCTGCTTACGTTTGGGATTTCTTTGAATTCGCGCCTTCACAGCTTTTATCACTGGTGGAGTCCTAACAGATCGAGGCCACCACTTCTTGACCTGTCATCTACACTAGAGTCTTCATTGTATCGTTTGATGGTACGATAAACGAATCTTTTGGTTATATTCAAATTTTTCAGTATGTTAAAAATTTGAATTGGCGCGTAACTGCAACGATGCAACGCCATAACTGCAACACGGTCTTCTTTAAGCGTCCACTCCATATTTAAAAATGAGTATAATTCTAAAAGTATACATTTTTATTTTCATGAACAATTCGAAATTCGAATTCAATAAACTTTTTTGTGGCCAGCATTCTAAAAGAAAAGTTTTTACCGTCTGACAATACTTATGACCTGACTAGTTATATTGGAGATTCTAAGCGATGATGCCATGTTTCACTATACAAAAATGTTGTACAAGATATCCAATAACCTTTGCATTTTTAGGTACAATAATAAAAAACCAAAATGGTCAAGTGATTGGGGATTTGGACAGGGAGGGGTTGATGTTTGTTGCGGCGCGGGGTGGGGCGGGAGGTAGAGGAAACAAATTTTTCCTCACGGACACAGAACAGGTAACAATATCTATGTTAATGGCAAAATTAATAAAAAACTAAAATTATAAACATTAACCACATTCAGTACACATTGAATGTGATAGTGGCAGCCTTGACCAGTGGTACTGTGGTCAACCAGTCTAGGAATTGTTGAAACAGCATGGGATGTGTCGTGGGATATGGGTACCAGCCACACTAAACAAAAAACTAATTACAATTTGACCGCAAATTAAAATAAGATTTTGTTTTGTTTTGTTAACTTTGTGGTTGAAAATGGTGGCTCCCTGGATCCCCTTTCGCGACTTTGAAGCCCCTCAATCACTGGTCGCCGAACTCCTAGATTAAGACGAAGAGTTCGACGAGCAAACTAACCCGTAGACACTGCCCGCTGTGTTCCTCGCGGGATCTTCTCAGTGGGTCGTAGTTCCGATCCGGCTATACATTCTGTGAAACACTGCTCTTGCTATGGCTAATGTGAGCAAATTCTCTGTTTGAGCCCATGAGCTCATCTACCAGTCCTGGCGTAATTGAAATAGCCTCTTAGGCTACCAGCGAGTATGTAGGGAAAGGGATCTGGGTACAACTGCTCTGACTAAGCCTGGTACGACCATGGGCTGTTGACTGGATTATGTTGTATTGCAGACTTAACTCTCCGTTCGTTCGCAGCTGTATCTGATATCACTGAACAATCCACTTGGTGTAGAATACCGTTTTAGACCTCTATTTGGAGGGGCGCCGTCAGCCCCAACGGACTCCAAATAAATGAACAATGATATCAACAGTGCTTTGCGCGAAATGTGCTCTTCTGTTGGAGGTCCTTTGGAATGCATTGAACGATTTTTAGGCTCCGGACATAGCAGAGTTCGGGGCTGCAGGCGAAACAAACATTTACCATCTGGAGGTACGCTCACTGGCCCACGTCGGGTTGCTGGGGTTCCCGAATGCCGGGAAGAGCACCGTGCTGAGAGCCATATCGCGCGCGCGGCCCAACGTCGCACCGTATCCCTTCACGACGCTGAAGCCGCACATCGGTGAGCGCTCTCATTTGACATGTGTCAGAAATGACAGCTGTCAATTGCAGAGGGAAGTGCATGGTGAGGTCGGAGCTCATACCTTGAGCTCCTGACTCGGAGCGGCTCGTTCCGCCTGCGCCAATATGAAAGGCTAATTATTTTAAGCGACATTTATCTTTGTAATTAAAGGTCCGTTTTAATATTTGGTATCAGCGTCAACAGTTGAATGTTTTTTAATTGTACTTCAATTAAGTTTACTTCGTTCAAATAGCTGAAGATTATTTTGAGGTTATGATAAATATTAAACTTTAAATGGCTCCATTGTAAATTTGTACAAATGTCGCTTAAAGTTTAAGCCTTAAACTAAAGTCTTTCACCCCTCGATACGGCTTATTAACAAATGTAATTCTGTATTTCCACTAGTAACAACCAACAACTGTTCACGATTGACTTCCACGGTGAAGGAATAACATCGTGCAGTAAAAATCAAACCCGAAAAATTATAATTTGCGTAATTACTGGTGGTAGGACCTCTTGTGAGTCCGCACGGGTAGGTACCACCGCCCCGCCTATTTCTGCCGTGAAGCAGTAATGCGTTTCGGTTTGAAGAGTGGGGCAGCCGTTGTGACTATACTGAGACCTTAGAACTATATCTCAAGATGTGTGGCGCATTTACGTTGTAGATGTCTATGGGCTCCAGTAACCACTTAACACCAGGTGGGCTGTGAGCTCGTCCACACATCTAAGCAATAAAAAAATAAATAAAAAATTGTAATTATGATTTCGACGAATAATTTCCCAATTAGAGCAAGAGCCCGCGACAGCCAGACCTTCGTTATTTTATAAAAGCTGAAAGTTTCTCGGTGTATGTCTCCAGCACAGGTAAGAACGACCCCCGACTATAGAGTTCCGATTGTGGTTACTTGGGCAGGTAACAGGCAGTAAAGGTATATAAAATAGTACCTTAAATTCGTTAAAGTATAAAGTTATTTTTTTTTATTAATTACTCCAGAATATCTTTAGAAATCACGATATCTATTGCCGGACACTTTTTACAGTTGCTACCCTCTGCCGGACACCCCTAAACTTTAATAAATTTTAATTATACTTTCGTTATACTATAAAAGCTGAATTTTATATATGTTACTTAGGGACTTATAAAAATATGTTACCCCAATAGCCAGACAGTTTTAATGGTTCTTACATCTTGCCGGACACATTGAGAGCCCGCTGTGCGAGCGCGAGGTAGCAACTGTTCATGCGGGTGTGAGTGAGATNACTTTCGTTATACTATAAAAGCTGAATTTTATATATGTTACTTAGGGACTTATAAAAATATGTTACCCCAATAGCCAGACAGTTTTAATGGTTCTTACATCTTGCCGGACACATTGAGAGCCCGCTGTGCGAGCGCGAGGTAGCAACTGTTCATGCGGGTGTGAGTGAGATAGAGTGCTTAGTCTATTGTGATCTTTTACTGCACATCAGCTGTCATTTCTGGGATTTATCGTGCATTCTTCAGGAAAGGAAAATTAAAATCATATAAAACATTAAAAAAATATCCAAAGTACCAGGAAGCTTTCAAGAATTTCCGTAACAGCGAATCAATTGAAAATTTAGATCAACAACAAAACATCTATAATATCATTCAGAACGAAGGTCTGGCTGTCGCGGGCTCTTGGGCTAAATGTGTTCTTATCCTATCCTTATCTTTTCTCCTAGAGTTGACTGTCTTTGGTTTACTGGAAGGCGGTTCGCGTCTCGGTTAAGCTTGTTCAAATACGGCTTAAATTGCGCCTTTTGTTGAAATAATAAATAATGATAATAATTTCCTTGAACTGCTGGGAGGGCGTGCAGTGCCTCACCCTCCTATTCTGTCTGTATCGCCTTCGTGTCCAAATAATAGCAATGGTGCTGTCCGTGGACAACACCGAGCATCCTGTGAAACTAGTAAAGAGCTGCTTATAAAACAATCATCTTCGACTCTCGTTTGAATAACAGTTAGGGACGGTACACCGCGAGTGCGCAGTTCGATTCTCGGTTGAAGTCGAACGCGGATCGTTTGTTTGTTTGTCATTGGTGTAACGTTGCAGGCACGATACTGTACGACGACTACGAGCAGGTGGCGGTGGCCGACCTCCCGGGGCTGATCCCTGGCTCACACATGAACTACGGCCTGGGTGAGTTGACGCTGGTTTAGGACTTTTTGGCGGAAACGCGAGGAATGAAGTTGCGTGATTTGTTTTATTTTGTCTGTTTAGTGTTTGTTCAGGTTTAAATGTGTAATAACGATGGTTTATTAACTGTTTAATATCTGTGAAAGTGCACAAATGTGGGAAAATTAAACAAAGCCGCTCATCGGGATCTTCCAAAAAGTCCACTGAAAAGTCTTAGTAAATGACCATCATTTTACTGAGATTATATTTCATTTCATATCACATATCATATCATCTCATTTCATTTCACTTCATTTCATAATATCATTTTTCATATAAAAAAGTTAAAAATCCCTTAAAACTTTGTGTATTAATGAACACTACAGATTTTTCCGTTGCGGAGCGTGTCTCGACCTCACGCGTCACTAATATGTTTGAACCCAGGTATACAGTTCCTGCAGCACGTGGAGAGGTGCCGAGGGCTGGTTTTCCTGCTGGACGGTAGCTCCTCGCCCGGGGACCAGCTCCGCGTGCTGCGCCGTGAGCTGCGGGGGTACAGCGCCGCACTGGCGCACCGACCGGCCCTGCTCGTCGTCAACAAGATAGACTTGCCCGAAGCGAAACGCAACTACGAGCTCATGAGGAATGACTACGACAATGTCATCGGCGTGTCGGCCAAGTACGGGGTCAATCTGCAGCAACTGCTGGCCGCCATCAGGGCGATATACGATGAGAATGATTTTCGTGAATAAATGGTTTTGTTGAAATTGTTTTTGTCTGTTTTGTGGGTAGATGAAGTTTAATCAAATAAAATGTTTACAAAACTGAAGCTGTCTACTATTTTGTTGGCCAATATGAGTGGTCTGAGTCACGGGGCACTTGGACATCAGCACGTGAATTATCGACCCACAGAACAGGGCCGCTGGTGTCCCGGAATACCCCGCTGGACCAGAACCAGCCTGCTGGGTCGGAACGCGATACACCGCCAACCGGTCGCTCTATTTACTCCTCGGCAGCACGCTAGAGTGCTGTTAGCGCGCCGCGCGGTTTCTACCCCTTCAGGTCGCCCCTTGACTTTCGGGGGAGGCCGCTACCTACGGGGGCCGGGACGTACGGGCGTATTCCCGCCTCCGGCCCCCGGATCGATGGCGACGGATCGGTGCGGAAAGGGAAGAGCTCTCCCTCTCTCGTTCCGCCGCCTCCTTCTGCGAGATGGTGGACTCGCAGAAGTCGAGCATCGCCTTCCAGGGCTCGTCGCTGCCAAGCATCGTAGCCACGACGCGCGGCAGCGAGAGCTCCTCTCCTATGACCGCGACGAGGGCGGCGCGTTGCTCGAACAGTGCCTACCCGCACACAGATCAGGACACATATATATTAAGATTATACATTATTATTATAAAGAAAACAACACGTTTGCTTTGATAAAAAAAAAATATATATATATTAAGAAACATCACAATTCGTTAAGTACAGGGCGCGCGTCACGTGTCGGCGGCGGGCGCGGGGGGCGGGGCGGGCAACACTTGCGGCGACTTCTTGGTCTTCTTCACGCCGTACGGCGCCTTTATCTGCGCGAAAGGAGGGGGAGGGGGGGTCAACCTCTCAAATTACAATGTTTATTCACATTACATTGCGCGTTGCGCACCGACCTTGTGGTGTATCTCCTTGAGGTGCCGGTAGAGGCTGGAGTGCCAGGAGAAGGCGGCGCTGCATTTCCCGCAGCGGTAAGGCGTGTGGCTGGTGTGCAGCGCCGTTATGTGAGACTTCAACTTGGCTGAATTCTGAAACACATTGATTTCCACGTCGCTTGCTGAACCGGATATCTGGGTTCGATGACCCTGTGGCGGGCAGCCATCATACAACACCAGATATTCGACAGATGCCTGAATCTCGTTTACGACATCAACAAGATGAGCTTGCATATATACAAGCTCCGAATAACAACATACGGACCGTCGGTCTACCGAGCAATATCCAGTCGCTCGGTGGAAGATCTTCCCTCCGTTCTTAAAACCTTCAACGACCCTTGCCAAATCGAAACATGAATATACCTTGATTAATTTAGTACCGAACCAGCGCCGCCGCGTGTGCGAAGACTCTAGTTCAACTGTGAGATGGAATGTACCTTCAACTCCGAACCGAATCTACACGCGCGGCTCCTACCTGGTATCTCTTCCCGCAGACGTGGCACAGGTTAGACTTCTTTCTGCTCTCGTGCGTGTGGACGTTCTGCATGTGTAGGTAGAGCGACGTGTGCGTCTTGAACGGCTGTCGGGCATGAGACGTGAGGTCGTGAGGTCGACGTCAGGCACGTGGCACAATGTACACAACAAGTAGACTTGTTTGGCTTTAAAGACCCAGCAATGTAAGCAGGCGGCGAATTGATCCATAGTTTGCGAGCCGGTAGTGTACAGCGCGCGGCCCGGCCTGCTCGCCTTACATTGCGGGCGATGTATTTAATAAATCAAATTTATTTATCGTCCCAAATATCGCCTCAATAAACTCGAATACCTCAAATTACACCACCGTGCATCCTATTTACAGTCAGACGTATAGTAATGAAACTTCGACCTAATGGTACACAGTGGATTCTAAGACTTCGACCTCAAGTCTCAATGTAGGCATTTGAGACTTCGATCTTAAGCTTCAACGTAGTTATTTGAGACTTCAACTTCAAGCTTGAATGTAGTAATTTGAGACCTCATCTTCAAACCTCAATACAGGCACTTGAGACTTCGACTTCATTCCTCAATGTAGGCATTTGAGACTTCTACCTCATGCTCAATATAGACACCTGGGACTTTGACCTCATGCTTCAAAGTAGGCATTTGAGACTTCAAACTCATGCCTTAAGATAAGGATTTGATAATCCATAAACACGAATCAACACCAGGTGGGCTGTGCACTCGTTTATCCAAGTTGAGCAACGAAGTACCAAGGGCGCATAGCTGCTAAGGAAGTCTGCCACAGCGCGACCGGCGCAGCGTGACCCAAGGCCTCGATAACGGGACGTCCGGGTCAGGGGTCACGCTGCACCGGTCGCACTGTAGACGGCGCTCACCTTGTCGCAGACCTTGCAGCGGAACTTGACGCGCTTCAGATGCTCCCAGTCGATGTGGTCCTTAAGATTCGTCTTGCTCACGAACCTCTTGCCGCACTCGCCGCAGACGAACCTGCACCGGCGCTCAGGCGGATGTTACACAGCGGGGGAGGGGGGAATTTAAAAGCGACAGACGACACGTTCACCCGCGCCCGCACTCTGACCCCCGGGGGGCGGGGCACGTGTCGCGGGGCGGGGGACCCCACACATACTTTACATCTACCCGCAATTCGGGAAACAAGTAAATTGAAACATTCAATAATGTATCAACGGTTTAGAGAACATTTATCATGAAGGCGGTGGCGACCTCAACGTTGAGGCAGTACTCACATGAACTGTTCGACGGGGACGTGCATCTTGGAGCCGGTGAGGTGCTGCCTGAAGGTGGCTATGGAGGAGTATCGCTTGTCGCAGGTCACGCAGTACAGCTCGTCCGCTTCCCGGGCCTGCGGGCGGCGCCGCTGTCCCCCACCCACCACATACAGCAGCGGGGCGGGGGACAGTGCGGGGTCAGCGTGGTGGAACAGCCGGAATTGCCCAAAGACCCATCGATATACATGGTGAATTGTCACTGTCGATTATGGACATCAACAGTGCTAACGCTGCTGAGGTCCCCTCACCTTGTGGCTCCGGATGTGGCGGTGCAGGTTGGAGTTCCACCGGTAGACGCGCTCGCAGTGCGGGCACGGGAACTTGTTGTGGCCCCGGTGAACCACGCTGCGTCGCCGCAAAATAAAATTATTCGACTGTTACTCTGTTGTACTGTTTTTTACTGGTGGTAGGACCTCATGTGAGTCCGCGCGGGTAGGTACCACCACCCGCCATTTCTGCCGTGAAGCAGTAATGCGTTTCGGTTTGAAGGGCGGGGCAGCCGTTGTAACTATACAACTATATCCGACATTTACGTTGTAGATGTCTATGGGCTCCAGTAACCACTTAACACCAGGTGGGATGTGAGCTTGTCCACACATATAAGCAATAAATAAAAAAAATCTTTTCCAAAATCTTTTCTATAATAATAATTAAAAATTAACTTTTTTTTTTAAGCCTGTTCACTTAACCGTCTTCGCCATTTTCCTTTTCTCTGTCATTCTCTTTCTCATAGTTCTCTCTCGCTCACACTTTAAGGCTCCGTTTCACGCTCTTTTCATACATTCCGTTCTTACCAATCCTACTGATGTTTGTCCGCGATCAACTCCGAAACTTACCAACGGATTTTAACTCTTTTTTTTTTCACATTCTGTTGTTTGATCCGACTTGCGTGATGGAACAGTTTTGATCTCAGTTTATATACACAACATATATTTTAATGCAAGTTATTTGTTTGATAACAAAAGCCTATTGTCTGTCAGTGAGCTCTATGAGTTTCTGACAGATGGCAGTTAGCTTATCGACGTGTCGGTTGACAGAGTTCGGCGAGTGTCTAATCGATGGCGCTGCATGAAAGGTACCCGCGTTATGTTGTATCCACATAGGTACTGGCAGCGGCAGTAAGGACGAACAAGGCGGTACTCGGCGTCAGAGACATGAGGTCGGATTTCCGTCCCAGATAGTAAACAAACAAAATAATTTTTAATTAATGCGAGCGCACGTCGTGCCCTCCAGGGCGCGCCGGGGGGTCCGCAGCTAGCACCCGTCCCCGGCGTTCCCTGGTGGGTCCCCTCGGCGCGGTGCTGGCAGAACTCACTCGATGTGGCGGCGGTGCGTCTTGGCTGTGCTGAACATCTTCCCGCACTCGGCGCACTGCGGCCTGTCGCCGGCCCCCTGCGAGGTCACCGCGGGCGTCATCAAACGTTACGCTACCGTCGGCGCCGGGGTCGCGCCACGGGACTGTCCCCGGGCGCTCCCACACACAGACACACACTGCACTTATGAGATAAACTTGACAAATACTCTGGGGCGACCACCGCGACATAAAATTATAATTTGCGTAATTATTGCTCGTAGGTTCTCTCGTGTTAGCCGTCACATCTCAAGGAGAGTGGTGGCAATCACGTTGTTGAGGTCTATGGACTCGGGTGACCGCTTAACACGAGATGGTCCGCTCGTCCACCTATTTTAGCAATAAGAAAAACATATCGGGTCGTGATCGAAATTCTACCGTACATTGAAAACCAAATTTACTAATGAGCAGACCGGTCCGCGGCGCCCCTCCGGCCTCCGCACTTGTCCCTGACCCGCGGCGCCCCCCGGCCCCCGCACCTGTCCCTGCCCCGCGGCGCTGCGGGCGTCGGTCTCTTTGTTAGAGTCTTCGTTGTTGGTGACCAAGGGTTCACCGTCGCTCCCGGCGTCCGTCAGCCCGGCCTGACAGTCCACGCTGTCAGTGTTGACTGACGGCGACCTGGGCCTCTTACGTTTCAGTTTCGTCTTCTTTTTACGAACTTTGTTTTTTTTCTCTTTAATTTTCTTTTTGGTCTTCAGTTCCGCCGGGCGCGCGTCCTCCTGCAATGTTTGAAGATGTTAGTGAAATTGTTAGCGCCCTGGTGCAGCCTCCTCTAAGGACACAGTCTGGACCAATCCTTATAAAAACGTACACATATTATATATGAAAGTAACACAAACTTCATTATTTAATATAGTTTACTCGAAAACATGAACGTGGAAGGGACTTTTGGCGGGAATGCGAGGAGTGAAGCTGTGTGATTTGTTTATTTGGTCTATTTATTGTTTCCTTGGGTTTAAATGTGTAATAACGGTGGTTTATTACCTGTTTAATATCTGTGAAAGTGCACAAATGTGGGAAAATGAAACAAAGTCACTGGAGGTAGCTCCTCAGGATCCTCCAAAAAGTTCACTGAAAAATCTCAGTAAATGACCACCATTTTACTGAGATTATATTTCATCCTATATCATCTCATCTTATTTCACTACATATTATCAAAAAAAAATAAGAATATAAATTAAAATAAGACATGACCTAAAGGTCTTAGTTACCAGGTCATAAAATTCCTTAAAAAAAACATTAACATGGAAGTATTTAAATGTTTTTTATACAGCTATATTTACATACATACTTTTATGTGTTAAGTCCAATTTAAGTCTTAAACAGAACATATATCCCAAAGACAATAATTTATTATTACAACAACAAAGTTTCGAAGTCAGTATAGTACCACATCGACTGCGGGAACAAATATAGGTTTACTCACATCAACTACAAAGTCATTGACAAAGGTCTCTGGTTCGTCATGTTCAACAGGCTCTATTTTGACTTCTAAGTCCGCCTCCTGGATGATGTCTTCGTGCTTCACATCATCAGAGTAGTCGTAGTTGTGTAGATGATAGATTTGCAACTGTGATTGCAGCAAAAACGGGTTTATGCTCTGAAATCGACATCAACAATTTCCATCAGATGCTGCCATATATGAAATCTGTACAAATATTGTGATGAATAGAACAGATCTTCAGTATTGATATTGATAATTTTTAATTAATAATTGGAATCAAGATTGAAACCTTAGGCCCCAATATAAGTAGGGGTTCTAACAGCACTGCACCACAGAGCCATACAGTGGGAAATTTTTAGTTACATCTAGAGATCATCATAAGCAAAGGAATACCCTGAAAATTTTATTGAAAAAAAAATTGAAAACAAAAAATGTTTAAAGAAAATACTTCATACAAAATAGATTATCGCTGGTGGCCGACTCGGGACCTTAGCTGTACAACTAAAGGTTCTTAGGGTGTTGATCAATACTATTTACTACCAAACCATGCACAAACAGAACTATATTGTTGTCATTTTAATATTATCAACTGGTTGATTGATCAACTGATCAGCTTGATTACTTACCAACGAGTCCAATCCTTCAGTTAGAAATTTAAAAGCACTTTTAGCTTTCTGTTTGAATATTTCAAATTTGCGTAATAAAGCTTTACACTCCCAGCAGATTCGGAGGCAGATCTCTGACGCATTGACGCTCTGTAAATAACATATATTTGGACACTTTGTTGACGACCATAATAATTTTTGAAATCAAATATGTATTAAAGCAAAACAAACACGCATTTTAACAAATCTAATAAGTAGAACTGTTTGTTGGGATCAATAACTTCGTACGACCTTTAAGTATTGCTGTTTACGTGGTCGCGACAACGTTACTTCTCTTCGTTCATAAAAGTAAAACTTACAGAGCTTTCGTATACAAATTGAATGTAAAATTTACTATAAATCGTATTTTCAATAGAATGCAATACGCGGCCATTGCTCAGGCATGCAGAGCACACGTTATTCATTTTCTTATTTAAATTTGAAGCTTTCTGTGTTTGTTTAATAAAGCTACATCAAAGTTTTCATTTAAAAAACAACGATTTTTAATTGTTTCATTTGTAAACATTTGACAATATTATGAACGGAGCTTCGCCTCATGAAGGCGTCATTTCGCTTTTGTCAAATTGACGTTTGTGACAATAGTGTAATTTTTTTTCTTTATGGCATAGTTTTAACTTTATGCCAGTTTCAAGTAAAGGGTACAAAAACTACACGCGAGAAAAAATAAACAAAGTCATTTATAGGAAACAAAGGGATAAGCTAGCTAAAAACAAAATATAAACATAAACTAATAAAAATAACGTAAGCATATTAAATCTTAATATTATTATTGATTATGAAAGAAGACAATACATTATAATACAATAAAGGATAAAGCAAAAGGCAGATTTTAGTCGGAAACGGAACATGTAGTAATTGTTAGGATCCATAAAGGTGGTGCGGTCATATTGGGAACAAGAAAAGAAAATATGGTCGAAGTCACAAATATCTTCTCCGCACTCACAAATATTGCTATCAACAATACGAGGCCTTGCTTAATGATGAGGTGCACATACCTGTCCTACACGCAATCTAAAAATGATAGAAGTGACAATTTTAGAACTTTTAACTTTAAAGAACCATGTTTTACTGGGGATCCTGGGTTGAATTTCAGCATAAAGTTTGCATTTGAACTGGCTGCTTCTCAACCAAATATCATTCCATGACTCTCAAAGATGGGTTTTGGGCCGAATCATGCCAATAATTCATGTATGGGACTGTCTCCAACCTTAATAGCTTCTTTGGCAAACTGATCGTCTTTCTCATTTTCTTTAATCCCACAGTGACTTGGAATCCATGCAAAGATAATGGTGTAATTTCTTTGAGAGCATATGCAAAGCTTACCTATATCATATCTTATATCTGGAGCTAGAATTCAATTTTGTTATAAATAAGGGTAATGACTAATGATAGAGATTGATGAATGTGGTTAGTGTATTATTTGTTTGTGATGCAGAATATTTTTTTAGTGATATGAGCAGGCAAACGGAATCAGATCATACTATTCGCTTTAAAAACTATCTAACTATAAAGATTGGTATTTACAGACTTCAAAACCTCGTGAGAACTGATTTCGATAAAAAATCAAATTGTCCTACATATTTTTGCTATAATTGTCAATTTTCGTCTTGTATCAAAGGTTGTTGTTAAAGTTGAAATAAAAGAAATAGGTTTATTCTTAATTTTATTGGGAATCAAATGCTGTACATGTACATTTCTCTGGGTGTATGGGGGTCAATACATGGACAGATCCGGGTTGTACTTGGTCTCATCCGGAGGTTCTTGCTTGATCATCAGCCCTTCGTGCTGTTCCATCGAGTAGTCTGTTCAGGGAAAAAACAAAATTTTATTCTTTCACACCACTATAGTACCAATGTATCAATATTAAATGAATAAATCTATGGTCATTTGTTTTGAGTCTGAATTGTGAAGTTATACAAATCCTTTTGGTTTCTTTAACTAATTATCTCATCAGGTTTGAAAGTATATATAGTAATAAAATAAAGTATATTCGTGCGGAATATTAAAATAATATACGAAACTCAACATGTTCTTAGATACTTGAAGGAGGTACTAAGTGTTCTGAAATTACATATATAATTGAATATGCAATTTCGAAAAGGGCACATCTCTGAAAATGTAAAATGTTCAAGAAATGAAAAAAACTGATCATTTTCTAAAGCAGTGTAAAATTTAAAATATTAACTTTTGTGATATATTGTAGTGTTAATTAGCACTTGAAACCTACTGGAATTATTATAAAAGTAGGGTAGGTAAGCCTCAAAACTACGTGTATATGAAAAAACTTATTTGACAAAATATGCAACATGTGCCCTTTTCGAAATTGCATATTCAATTACATATACAATAAATTTCTCAACACTAGCTCGGTGTTGCCATAGTTTCCCTCATTTATTTCTACTCATTGTGTATGTGTCTGTGTGTGCGTGTACGTACCGTCGAGCGGCTCCTGTTTGATGTGTATGTCGTCGGGCTTGAGCTTGTGTTCCTTGTCTCGGGAGCGGCGTGAGCGCTTCTTGTCCCTTCGAGAGCGGCGCCGCTCCGAGCGCGAGCGGGACCGGCGGCGGCGGCGTCTGTGGACACGCGGGGGGCGTACAGGGTGCCTTGCTGATCACATACATATATACTAGTTTCTTTTCGCATTAAGTAAGTGTGCACTTACGACTCTGGTTCTTCCTCGTCGCGCGTCTTGGGCCTGCGCGAGCGGGAGGATGAGCGCCGCCGCGAGCGGGAGCGGGAGCGGCGCCGACTCGCTCCTGGAACCAAACAAACGAGATCCGTCAGCCACGTGCGCCGTCACGAAACTCTGGCCGCCGGGAGCTCGCCGAGAGCTCTGTTTCGCGAGAGAAACCAGTAGGGCGGTGGTCCCTACCCGTGCGGACCCACAAGTCGCCCTATCGCCAGTAATTGCGTAAATATAGATTTTTATAAGTGTTATTCCTTCATCAATGAAGTCATCCGTAAACATTTGTGGGGTATGCACTTCAATACCCTATACCTATACCCTGTCTCAAACAAGATACAGAGTCTAACCGGCCCGCTTTCCCGTGGTTCCCCGCGTGTACTCACCGTGTTCCCTGGGCGTGCCACCCTGTCTCCCCCTGTCCTCCCCGTGTTCCCGGAGGTGTCGTTGTTCGGCCCTGTACCGTTCTCTTTCCCTCTCGTTGTCCTCCCTTCCGGAGTGTTTGATGTTGACGTCAGCCCCCCCGCGACGCGTCCCCCCCAGTCCCCCACCTGTGAGATACAACATTACTTATAGTGATATTTTTAGATTATAAATTCCTGGCCTAAAATAGCAAGTGTACTATTTTAGGTCAGGAATTTATAATCTAAAAATTGATGATATTGAATTTTTATTTTTATAATTTTTTTTTAATTATCCCTCACTTGTAGATACGATTAATATTGCCATTGCCTTGTCTTTTTTGGATGATATTTGTTGTATCTCAAGCAACAAACTAGAAATCAAGTTGCTATCAAAAGTAACTTAGCTGCGATTCTCCATGAGCACATTATGAAAGCAATGACCACTCCTAGGACGCGGCGATGTGAGGTCTCGTACAAACTGCACAACCCTACATGTCTTTATTGGAATCAACGTTGGTCCGGGCCGAGGAGTCCTGCGGTTCCCCACTCACTCCGCGGCCCCCATCCCTCTGCGGTTCCCCTTCCACGCAGCGGCCCCCTCCCACTCCGCGGCCCCCCCTTAGTTCTGAGCGGGCGTCGGACGGGGACCGGGCGAGCGGCGTTGCGTCCGGTTGCAGATACGTACCGAGCCGACGTGGTAACCATCCCTTGACCGTCCTGGCGCGCTCCACGTCCACCAATACCCGCTTACCGTCAATCTTCTTACCGTCCGCGTGCTTGTATGCCGCTGAAATACACCACGGAAAGATAATTACAAATAAAGCGATCGGACGCCTCATTCCACGTCTTACCTTAACGACAATGCCTTTAAATAAATCAGTTCAATTTTTATACTTTCTTCTCCCGACTATTTCCAGCTTACCATTTTATACTTTGAGACAGACAAAACTTACCGATCCCTGGTCAAATCGTTCGTTTTGTTTTAAATAATAATAATGATAATAATTTAATTCTAATAAAATAAATATCACGTAACGACATTGAGACACTACAAATAAAATTGAAACTAAAACATCAATTAGGTCAGACGAATTAACATTTGTCGATGAACTGTTAGATATCTCAAACGTGAGACATGAGGTCGAATTCAACTTTCACACACTTTATTCGTTCATTAGTTTCGTATTTAGTCCAAAACTAATATTAAAACGACATGTGTACAATGGAAACGTCACTTAATTAATGACAGATGTCAAAATTGACCGCTGCCATTTTGACACTGACTCTTCTCTTTATTGCTCTCGGCCCGCTCGGGGCACCGTTAATTGATTTCGCAGCGGAAACAGGCAGGGCTCACGATACACTCCCCAGACACAGAAAAAATAATCGGAAGTTTGATTTTGACTTTAGTTGGCCCCTTTAGTGTCACAGTATTTATCTATATTTTTTTCTTATTTTTTATTGGAAATACATCAACCTGCGTGCGCGTCTGGTGACGATATAAACTATAATATGTTTACTGCCAAACATACGTTTCAGTTTTCAATTTTTTGTCAAAACCAACCAAAATAAACATTATTGACGGTTTTGGAAGAAAAAAAAACCTGTCAAACTTTTAAGAATCTCAGTGTGTACAGGTGAAAATCCGTACACAAATATAACGCAATAAGTAGTTCTATTATCTTTTCCCTGAAAGAAAAACTTTGCAACTGTATTTTCAACAGCTAAATATTTTACATAAATAATAATAATGAACAACTGGCATACCTACGCTTTGAATACCCACCTACCGATAACAGAGCCGACCGTCGAATAAATATATTTATATATATATATATATATATAATTTACGTATATTTATATACATTACATAAATATATTATGTTTTATGAAAATCATTCAATATACCCACCATTTTATACCTACCGTTATTTTTGATTGTTCATTTTGGAGGGTAGCAAGCGAGCAGCTTTTTTTAAATCAAATCGATTTTACTCTACATGTTGTTTCAATAATAATAAAAAACAAAACCATAGAAAAATATTTTTTAAAATAAATAAACACTTCCAGTGAGTTATTAATTAATTTCATTTGATGTTAATTGAATTCAGAAAAATTAATTTTGAAATTCCGCTACCCGAGACGATAAAAAAAAAAAAAAAACTTTAATTAATGAAAGTATTTTACCTCAAAGGTTATATCCGAGATGCATAGACTACATATTTTCATTTGAATAACCCTAAGCACCTTTAACCGTTAAAAAAAAAAAGAATCCAGATAAACAATTTTCAAGAACAATCCCCCTTCAAAAGGGTTTTGTCATTAAAAATTGTACTGAAATCAATTTTTTTTAATAGTATATTTTTATATTTTTATAGTTTTTTTTTTAAATGTATGTAGTCCTTACCACATACAAACCTATGCTAGATGTATGCCATTGTCAGTTGGGGGTAGTTTTAATCGGCAGACTCTGGTGAATGTAAAACAAAAAAAATAATGTAATTCATTTGTTTATGATTCGACGAGCGCGGAATTTTCAGGTAAACTTTTTTTTAATTTATGTGACGACCAAGGACACCTTTTCGGAGGTTTAGTTACAAAAATAGAAAAAATGAACCAATACAGTCTTAGAAGAATGTAAATGTAATTACGTTACCGCGGAGTACATTATGTTAAATATCATAACAAAGCGAGGGCTTCACAAACCTCCCGAGGCAGTACTTTTTTTATTGCTTAGATGGGTGGACGAGCTCACAGCCCACCTAGTGTGAAGTGGTTACTGGAGCCCATAGACATCCACAACGTAAATGCGCCACCCACCTTGAGATATAAGTTCTAAGGTCTCAAGTATAGTTACAACGGCTGCCCCACCCTTCAAACCGAAACGCGTTACTGCTTCACGGCAGAAATAGGCAGGGTGGTGGTACCCACCCGCGCGGACTCACAAGAGGTCCTACCATCAGTAAACAGTACTTGATATAGTGGTTGGAGTCATTAGACACCATAATGTAAAAACTACTAAGTATGAAGCCAATGCTTTGTTGCAACATCTGTTGATTCGCGGTAGATATAGGCAGAATGGAGGAATCCATCTATGCCATATTAAATAAAGTTAAAATGCTCAAGAAGTTAAAAAAAAAACTCTCCGAAAAGGTTTTATAAGGGACCATCATTGTTATAAAATTATATGATCATTTTCGCCTTTTTTTCATTTTACTTCCGTTACTATAACAATGATTTATTGCGTGCACATTGAACATATAATGAAAATATACCTAAATTTAAAGAGGTTTCAATGCACACACATATCATATATAGATATATTCTAGAATATTATGTTCAATATATCATAACATCTCAATATACTCACAATGCATGTCCCGTTCGTGTTCATATTCAATGAAAGCATAACCTCTCGGTTTCCCATTTTCCTTGTCATAGACCATATGGATCTGTAAAGAACAACAGCTGTAAGCTTAAGCATCCCACTACTTCTGAATCCCATAACAACAACAGCCATGTCGAGTATGCAATCAAGGGCTCTATCACTACAATGAAATTTATACAGGATGTATTTATATATGTACAGCCTATGTTTATAAATATCCAAATAGTTCTCATGTGTAAGGTCAGTACCAGTGTTCAGTCAATGGTCTCCTGTAACTGATGCCAAATGGACATTGAGGGATGATCATGTAACCTATCTAGAGCAATACAATACCAACTAACAGAAATTTAAGTAGTGGAATTAAAAGTTCCTTACCACTGTGTTAATGATATCATAATTATTGAGTTTCACAAACCTTTTTGATAGCTCCATATCCTTCAAATTCTCTTCTGAGTTTAGATTCAGAAGTATCATAGTTCTGTAAACAGAAAGATTCATTGTTTTACGAGCACATCACAAAATACTTTAATTAGGGGCTCAGTGAATAATGTCGCAAATAATAGTTGTTTTTTGGCAAGTTTAAAATAAAGTACACCAATTTTTAAAATAAAAGCTTACAGGCTTTACATTTTGACTTTAATTTCATTTATTTGCATAGGGGTTTACAATTATTTGAAAATATATAATCTTACCACTCGTGCAACAAAAAGAGTTTTGAATGGATCTGCTGTAACTTTCGGATTACTAGAAGGATCCCACAATGCAATCTCCTGCTCTAGTTTATAAGCAATCTGCTCTGCTTTCTCTCTTCTTCTCCTCTCAATGCGTTCTTCTCTCGTCTCCACTCTTGTTGGTGGAGGAGTTTCCGAGGGATGCTGTAAAATTTTGAGTACTAAATGAGGAATATGGATAATTTTTATTACAATTATTATCAACTAGTCATCTTATAGACATATGCAGTTCACAGCAAAGGTTGATAAGAACAAAAAAGAATACACAATGCTACATAGCTTCAAGACTGTTAAAGTTAGGCAGTACAAGAGAATTAGCAATAAGTTTATATTTTGTATATTTCTTAAATTAATGTGTATGTATTGGTATAAACAGTACAATTGAATACAAACAGGAATTTACCCAATTAATTTTTGGCACTAATTTCATATGCTGGGAGAATGTAGAAGTGTATCAGGATGTATAAGTTTTTGAGGCATCAAAGTACTTATGCCATCAATAGATCATCATTAAATCGCATCATCATATCCTAGCAAATTAGCAGGGAGTGAAAAGTATTTTTGTAGGATAGGATTTTTATGTTCTATCTATCTCATTTATGCTTCTTTGAAAGAAGAAATACACCAACCATTTGAATAATTTGCAACATTTTATATTTAATGGAAAGAGAGACAATGATCTCTTTAATATGAATCAAATATTAAGATTGTTAAATGAAATTTTATTTTATTTTTTTAGACATTCTGATCACATAAAAAATGTGGTACCCTGATGAGGAACACCCAAGATATAGGATTCACACTCAAAATATGATTCATAGTAAATGCTTTTTTTTGGTCAGGAGGAAATCGCCGGACTCCCACCCTCCAATGTGGATGGCGGGTGGGGTATGTCGGATTCGAACCGACTAAAACCTCCTCTCGCTCAACAACCCATCCGAACCTCGCATGAGACAGAACTCAAGAAAAGGCAAAGGGGGAGAGTGAAGCGTTTAGTGCGGAGCACATATCTCCCATCACCCTCCCCCTCGGGACGCCGAACCGGCGGTCATTGGCGCCACGACCACCAGCCCTCTTGACTTGACTCAGACTTGACGTTCTGCAAGATGTTCGGAGCAGACCGCGGTCCCAAGGAATTTTAGGGCCCCACCCACTAAGCGACTCCCTTGCACTCTTACACCCGACATCCGAATTTCGTCGACGACAGCGACGACGAAAATGCGGACCGCATCGCAGTCCGCATTTTCGCCGACGCGTCGTCCCGTCCTCCCGGTGCCAGCACGCTAGTGACGGTAGAGTGCGGCGCAGCCTCAACCCCTTAGGTCGCCCCGTGACCATCACCGGGAAGAGACTGCCTCTTCATAGGGGCCAGAGCTGGACAAACGCCGACCACCGGCTCAGCGGCGGCGGCACAGCGCCGAGAGGGAGGAAGAGTTCTCCCTTTCCCGTTCCACCGCCTCTTTCTGCGAGATGTTGGACTTGCAGAAGTCGAGCATCGCCTGCCAGGACTCGTCGATACCGAGCATCGTAGCCACGACGGTCGGAAGCGACAAGTCCGGTCCTATTTTTGCAACGAGGACGCGGTGCAGTACGGGCAGTACGCGAGCGTGTGCTCCGCCGTGTCCTCGTTGCAGTCACTGCAGTGGTGGCACTTTGGCGTCGGCTCCCTCCGGGCGACGCGGTGAGCACCTGCGTCGCTCAGAAAGTGAGACGTCCTCGGTCGCGATTCACCCAGTCCGAGAGGACCGGGCGGATCACCTCGACGGTCCGTCGCCCATAGGCGGGGTCCGCCAGGCGGCGAGACCACGCCTCGAGCACGGCACGCCGAGATTGAAGCTTCCGCGAAGATTGAAAAGCCTACCCTGTCATAATTTATTTTCTTGAGCGACTTTTATTTACAACAGCTGCCCCACCACTCAAACCGAAACAGATTACTTACTGCTTCACGGCAGAAATAGGCGGGGTGGAGGTACCTACCCATGCGTACAAGAGGTCCTACCACTAGTATACTCTTCTTTATCAATCAATAGCCCACTGAGTTTCTCTACGGATCTTCTCAGTGGGTCGCGTTTCCGATCTGGTGGTAGATTCTGCAAAGCATTACTCTTGCCAGGGCCAGTGTTAACAACATTCACAGTTTGAGACCTGTGGGCTTACCTACACGTTAGGGTGAAGCTGAAATAGCTTCTCAAGGCTATCAGCATAGGTAGGAAAAAAAAAACAATCAATCAATGAAAACAATATTGTCATTTATAAATCATTGTAACAACCAGGAATAGAGATGAGGTGTGTATAGCAATACTTGTCATCGTAAGTATAGTAGAGTACAGTCTGGTCAGTAAGTACAGTATCTTTTTGCCTGAGCTGATCATGAACAAAGAGCTGTGGCGGATCACCAAGTAGACACCAATGAAGAAGGAGATCCTTACGCGGAAGTGGTATTGGATTGTTCACATATTAAGAAAGCCTGATACCCACCTATCCAAGAGAGCACTGACCTGGAAAGCATCTGGCAAAAGGAAGAGAGGCCATCCCAGAACAAATTAGCGTCGCTCAGTGAAGCAGGAGCTGGGCGTCTTAAGAATGATGTGAGAGGAGTTAAAATAGACTGCCCAAGGCTGATGTAAATGGAAGGATTTGATTCGAGCCCTAAACCCCAGCAGAAGGTAATAGGAAAGAAAGAGGAAGAGATTTTTTTGGAATGAAACAATTGCAACCATTCTATAGAACAGATGTTCAGTAGGATGGATAGGCACACTCAAGAGCTTGACCAAACTAAGAGTTATCCTAAGGGAAACTCAAATGAATTAAAGACAGCTGCTTTGTGAGTGCATCTACCTTCGGAGAGGAATCACAACCGACTGCGAAGTTTTACACCGAATTCTGGCTAATTCTGGGAATTGTGCTATAGTAGCTGGTACCAATAGCGTCCCACAGCTGTGAGAATGGCTGTGCCTTTTCGTAAGAACAAGTCTAGAGCGTCGACGGTGAATGATTAGTACAAGACATTACTTAATACAAGCAAATATCTCTAGCAATATAGAAAATTTTGAATCTATGACGAACCGCATTTCCAAATTTAATTTAATGATGATATGAAGGAACCACCACGCTCACTAACATTCTAGTACATTCTACACTGATGTCTGGTCGTCATCATTTTATTACAAATTTCTTTGGTTGGAATAAAGTAACACAGACCGTAAACTATCAGCGTTAGAATTTTATAGAGGCCTCGGCATATTGATTATTTTTGTATACGATTTTTTTTTGACAAAGGAAAATATTACTAAAATGGTGTCTAACCTCAAAGCAGCTAAGGAAAGCGCCGACTCCATCGTATCCTTTTTGTTTTTTTTCGTGCGGAAGCTTCGCGGCCGGTGGCAGATACGGAATGGGGTCCCGGGCGGCAAATAAAGCCAATAAATTTGGTGGCAAAAACTGCGTCATTTTAACACTCACAAATCACACATCATATAATCACAGTATAATCTATTTATAAACGTCCTTGCAGTAGCAATTACTAACTAAGAAGATAAAGCCTATTTATACATATATATTGTAAAATATTTCTGATAAATCACATTAATTAAAGTAAATCACATATCACACCCAAGTATGAACGCCAACGCCATTTGCAAATCAATTTTTTTAATAAACGTAACGGCTTGGACTCTAGTCTTTTAAGCCAATCCAAAAAGTTACATTTCCGCGAAATACATTTAAAATTTGTAACAATTTTTTTAGATATTGATTTTCCGGGACTCAGGATCAATTTTTAACGGCCTTCGGAGAATGAATCGATTTAATTTATTGACGGGATTCTCTCTAGCGTCGTGTTAGGCGCGGTAACCAAATCAATCTATTTTTCAGTCCACAAACGTTCACTGCTGGATCTAGGTGAAAATTTTGCATTCCTCCCTTATAAATCTTTGGCAAGCCCATACCGTGGGCTTCGAAGGCGATATTTAGGCGTCACTCTCGACAAGGGCTGACATTCGGGGTCCACATTAAGTCAGTACGCGATCGAGCCGCGTTCCTACTCGGTCGACTGCTCAATAAGTATTTACAAACGGCATCATTGCGCCACTTTGAAAAGGCGGTATGACATGAAAATCCTCTTGTCGTGGCCGCCGGAAATTACATACCCGATCTTGTGTACCGAATAGTAAACAGTCAACGTCGCTCTAAACACGTCATTACGGATCCTCCCGATCAATTAACGGTGCTTCTGGGTACTTCAAGCACCTGTCACCGTCTTTGCCGGACCCGTCGATTGCAACGAAGGGCACGACGAGTAAATTAACTCATAGACAGAGAGACAGAGCTCCGTGAGCTCATCTACAAGCTACAGCTGTAAAGCCTCGTACGGACTTTGCGTTCCAGGGTACGCGTAGCTTGGTTACGCATATCCTGGAACGCACAATCCGGATGTGTTGCTACGCGTGTACATGCGCTGTAAGCGTACCAATCCATTCGCAGTCGGTATTTAGTCGCGAGTCAAAGAAGTTGTCATGTTTTATTTGGACGGCACAATGGCAAGATATGCGTTCCCGTGTTTCAATAATGAAATCTCTATAAAACAATTCAGTTATATGAATCAAAATCTTTATTATGGAATACGAAATCGTTTAATTATAGAAATACATCATTACGTAAAGATGCGTGGAGAAATATTTCAACAAAAATGAAGTATCGCGATTTCTTCTTTTTCTTTAAAAACGCGGCAAACGCCGTAGCCATTCTCTTCGTCAGCCTCGAATATATTCAGTGTATAATCTATGTCGTCAGCATTACACAAGGGTCGCGCGTGCACTGGATTCTTTCGGTTCGCACTGTTGTACTACTGTAAGCGTAGTTGACTCGTGACGCTTTATAAACGGGTACGCGTACCTTTTTATACGCGTGGCTTGGGTACGCGTTCTTTGGAACGCAAAATTCGTACGAGGCTTTATAGCCTCTCAAGGCTATCAGAATAAGTAGGAAAAAAAAGGTCAACTCTGCCCTATGATCTTCAAGCGAAATAAATTGTCCCTTAATAACAAGGTGACACTCTACACAACTTGCATATATTCCGTCATGATCTATGCAAGTGTAGTGTTCGCTCACGCGGCCAGTACACACATTAACTCTCTCCAGGTCATCCAATCCCGTTTCTGCAGGATAGCCGTCGGAGCACCGTGGTACGACAGGAATGTTCACCTCCACAACGATCTAAATTCAGTACCGATAGATTTCTTATGGAAGCCTCAGAATCGTAAATGAAAAACATCAAAGATAGAAATAATTTAATTGGTGCAATTATACATTTTATAGTTGACGCCCAGCACATATGACTTATCGATCACGTCACATACATCATTGAAGTCGCCTTTGGTTTTGTAAGGGTACGCTACCCGATCAGACTTCCAGTGCTGGAGGAAGCCTTCATCGGAAAAGTAAGGGGTTTTGGTTTGAACGTCGATAACTTCCTTGTCGACCGGTAAAACTAGCCTGCAAGGCAATACGGACTAGTAAATAGGCATCAACCGAAACCTTATTCTATGTTTCATCTCTAAACAGTATTTCTTTCATCAATAACTGACTTTTTTGACAAGCGTTTAACCCACAGATACAGCCCATTGAGTTTCTCGCAGGATATTCTCAGTGGATCGCGTTTCCGGATCCGGTAGTAGATTCTGCGAAGCACTGCTTTTGCTAGGGCTAGTGTTATCAACACCTCCGGTTTGAGTCGAGCCCTTCGTCGCAAGCGACAAGTTCGACGAGGACGACGACCGCATACTGTTTTAGGTGTATAAGTACAATATTAAATATAAACAAAAAGGAGAAAACGATGCTAGGCCCTAGACTGTGACTAGACGATACAAATTATACTAAAATTTCGATTTTATGTTGTACTTAAATCGGCACGCGAATATATTGTTACTGTGGCGTCAGGTGACACCTGCGCCTTCGGGAATCTCGATCGCGCCCGATGACGCCCGAGTGCGACTTGGTGTGCCAGTGTTGCACACTACAAAAGGATGAAAGATGACCCTGCGGTGCTCAGAATACGTCTATTACTTTTGGCCGATACATCACTAGCGAAATTATGTTAAAAAGATCTCGAAGTCATGTAGTAATGGAGTAAGGGGACGAATTGAGATTCCTGGTGGTGGAGACAAAAATGCTACCCGGACCGCAGAGCCACTATACCAAATATGTTGCCCCAACAGAATTTGACTGGACTCCAACCATTATTGTGCAGCCAGAACAATTTTACCAAGTTTCCTCTCCTTGGAACCTTACACTAAAAAAATGCTAAGCTCTTCCAAGGATCATGCCTTGTGGGATTACCTGGAAGCGTGGAGAAACATGCGGTGTGGAGAACAGTCCGACCTGTCGCTGTAAGTATAATCGCCCAGTATAGTGTGGCCTATTGCGTTACAGTGGACCCTCAGCTGATGGCGACGACCTTTCCACAAACACCAAACAGTGGAAATTAGCGCTAAATCCCATAATGTAAGTATATCTTGTCATACAAGTCATTCATTATATGAAGTTTATGAAGAGGATTAGGAATTTCATTTTAGGGTTTGATGGCATAGTCAACACCAAGCCGTACTCTGCTGTGTTAATACATACTACTACGGTCGGAGGCACAATACTGTAATGTTAAGCAATATCCTGTAGGCAGACGAGCATACGGACTACTTAAAGGTAAATAGTTACCGTCGCTCATTGACATCAGCAATGCCAGGGGTAGAGCCAAGCCGCTGCTTACCATTGTGTATACCAGGACATTAATTTCAAAGCCGGATGGTAGGTGGCAAAACATATCTGGAAACGCAATGTAGATGAACGCAGTGGCTCGAGGTAGTACGGATGAACTCTACTCCAATGGCTGGGGGACCGGGTAAATGTAAAATTCACATAGACAAACTTCTGATAGCCATTGCGACTAGTTTATCCAGCTTTTTGAGAGACCCCAGAGACAAACCAGTTATAGGCTTCAGTAGGAGTACAGACACAGGACTCCGTTGGTACCAGCCCGTCTCCAAGAGCAGCATCCTGGTCTGAGCGCTGCGAACTTGTATCGTCTGAGATGAAGATGTTCGCGCCAGCATCTTGTGATTCGAGTGCAGGGTTTCAGGGTCTGCGCCTGTCAATGCGATAATTTTTATGATGAAAATATGTATGCATCATTTATAAAAAAAAAAGAACGATTGATACGTTTCTTTGCACACAGAAAGAACGGAAGTATCTTGTGGTCTTGCAGCTTGTTTGACTTGGGTTTTCATTTTCACGATAAGTGGATTAAAAAAAATTTATTCGTTGTCTGTATAGCCGGCTTACGGACGATAGATTTACGTGATAACGTCAGTAGCAGACCTTTCGAATTGCTACCTCTTACGTCACGCGAGAAGAGAGATAAATGTGTCACAAGTCAACGATTGGCCCTCTCGCTTGTACGCTCAGGCTCAGGCGGAACGTGACATTTTTATGTGCGTGCCGGTGTTCATCGAGTGATAAGACGTTATCACGCCAATAAAACAATAATATAGTCTGGTGATGAATCTGGAAGGTGAGTGATCATACCCTTGTATGGATCTTAAGTGGAACATAGTTAGTTTAGTAAACATAGACTTTGGAGTCGTAAGATTCTTGCTAGCTACACTGCAATAATAAATAAATAATTGAAAGTGTCACGGTCCAAAATATTAAGGCATCAGGAGTATCTACGGGTATCTCCTCGTATCTACTCGTACTAGACGTTTGAGACAGCAAGTCTCAAGGTGGGTGGCGGCGTTTGGGGACACCTGGTCGATCATGAGATCATTAACTACCCATCTCTAAACTAAGCAAAGTGGAGATAACTGATCAATATCGTCACATAAAAGCAGGGGTGCCTTGATGCTTTTCTCCATCTCCCTCGCTACCGCTTTCTATTGGATTTATTTAACAATAATTTTTTTTTTATATAATTTAATATTCACTAACTGATACCCGCCCGCGGCTTTCCTATCATGTTTAATGGAAGTTTTTTAACAAGGATATCCTTTTGATAAAAAGACAGCTCTTTCCAAACGGGACTCCCATGATCCATCATGTTATTTTTAAATGCAATTTTTTGTCAATTTCAATCTAATGATTTCTCATATTGTGGCGAGCCCGAGTGCGGCCCTGCGCTGGAGCATCGTACTATAATATTCGACAGTACTCGCAAAATGCTTTCATTCGGTTGAGTTCGAGACAGACATACGCTAGGGTCTTCCACTATTAACATCTGTATTTGATCGCTGTTTCATTAAATATAAAATTGTAGTTAATTGGTGGTATCATTTAATTTTCATTGCAACGAAACTACAATATTATGTTACATGACGCAAGATTGGCCCAGTACTAACAAAATGTGACTTGAAGAATATTTAATGGTCGCTAAAAACACCATAAACTTACCAACGCCATAATCAACATCGGCCAGCTCAAAGCCAACATGTCCGCGGACGATCGCCAGGTAGTATTTCCTGGTCAATCTCTTTTCGAACGCTTTGCCAGCGCTGGCCGCAGCTGGCCGACTCTTGGCCATGCAGAGCACGCCGCTCGTGGCGTAGTCCAATCGTTGGACGAAATGTAAAGGTTGCGATGACGTTGACAGATGAGAATCGCAACGCGCTATTTGGTAAGCCACTGTGTTCTGAAATACCAACTCGTTTCTCTTAACTTTAAAGAAAATAATTAGTTTATCAATGAATATGGGCGGCATAAACTATGTCATATTATATGTCAGTAAGTGTATATATTGTCAGTGTTGAATGCATACAATTATCAATTATATATATACCATTGATACGAAAGGACAAGGCACTCAGATTAGACTTGGATGCTGATTAATGACTTTTTTTATCTATTTCGGTGTCTAACTGGAAAAAAAAAATTGATTTATGTTATAAGATTAAAGATTAAGATTATTTATTAGAGATTATTATTAGAGATTAAAGTAGCCATTGGCTTGGCTGTATGAGATGACATCCTATTGTTTTTAGGCAATTATGGCTAAGCATCTTTATCATAACCAAACTTTTAGTATTACTTAAATTCATAACAGAATAAGATTAATAACAAATTTACCTTTTCGTTTTCGTCATCAGAATTGATATACATGTCATAAGGCTTGTTCACGATTAAATAATCAGAGTTTTCAAATAGAATTTCCACAGCCATGTTCTTTGTTGACATTCTGAACCCGCGAAAATTGAAATTAGGTGCGTTCATTTTTGATGATTTTTCTCTAATTTATTTATCCAGAAGCGAAAAACATCTGAGTTTTATTGTATTTAATTTTCTTAGAGACGGCACTTGAAGTAAATAGTTGGATATCCGTGGACAATAATGCGATAGGAATAATTGAATTGTGGTCTGCAAAGCACGGTCCAAATAAACGCAGATCACTTCCTCCAATGGCATTTTGTCCACTGGATATCGTATTTTTATTATTTTTATTCACATAATAAAAGTACACATCAAAATTTAAGACACCAACTGACAGAAGGAACAAAAGAATTTGTTTACGTCACTTTGCTCAAAATACTATTTGGTGGTAAAGAGTTTTAGTTGTTAAAATGTATAAAACCTATGAAAAATACATTTACGTACTCCTACTATGTACTGTTAATTTACACACAAATACTATACCGTTTATGCACATTTTGAAATGAATTTACAAGATGAGACGAACCACTGAAGTATGAAACCTAGGTCTATGAGACGAACGCACTTTAAAAGATGTCATATTTTGACACTTCATGCTCTAACTCGACCAAATGTAAACCATATTGTTGGACGGTTATCTTTTGAAGGGATTGGGTTCTGTAGGTGATGAGGGGCTATTTAAAAACACAACTGCTTCATTATAATTATATTCCAGATTGCTTGAGCACTTTTACACCATTATACAATATCTTTATATTTTTTAATAAAACTATTACATGTTTGTCTTGCCGTGTCTAGATGAGAAGTCACTGACATTTTCTTACGAGAATACAATGATCTGTTTTTTAAAACATTTAAAATAATTCCAATATTCGAAATCTAATCAAGTGTCAAGTGTTGCCTGCCATTACATTTAATATACAAACTCCAACACACCCCCTCAACACTTGCACACNCGGCCTCGTAGTAAAACATCGCCTAATTATTAACGACATTGACATTGCGACATTGTTCACAAATCAACAAATCGTCATTAAATAATTTAAACAATAATTTTATAATGAATAAACTTAAAATCAAGTTTCTAAAAATCGTTGCGGCGACATTCTAAAAATCGTTGCGGCGACATTCTAAAAATCGTTGCGGCGACATATATAATATACAAGAATTGCTCGTTTAAAGGTATAAGATTTTTGTCCGATATTCAACATTTATTTTGATCACAAATATTAATTACTTAGTTGAATTAAGTTAAAGCCGCCTGCCTAAATTGATATTCTAACCTTAACGTTCTTTCTCTAGACACAGTTCAAAAGTATACTTGAAAAACTTTTCTTTCTAGTGTAATATTTATCGTAGATTCAATTAATTTTCTCAAAATATAAACTCCGCTCCAAGTCAAGAATAAAAATATATTAATTTAAAAAAAATATATAAACTTTATAAAGTTTACGCGACTCAATTAAAATGTTTCGAAGTGTTACGAAATTAATAATTGCCTCAGATAAATATTATTTATAACGAGATTGGTGTTTGCCAACTTTGATTGGGTGTCTACTTATTTAATTAACAGGCATTTTGAAATGGTGGCCATTTCAAATTTTGTACAAGTAAACAACTGCAACTTTTACTGGTGGTAGGACCTCTTGTGATTACTGGTGGTAGGACCTCTTGTGAGTCCGCACGGGTAGGTACCACCACCCTGCCTATTTCTGCCGTGAAGCAGGAATGCGTTTCGGTTTGAAGGGTGGGGCAGCCGTTGTAACTATAATTGAGACCTTAGAACTTATATCTCAAGGTGGGTGGCGCATTTACGTTGTAGATGTCTATGGGCTCCAGTAACCACTTAACACCAGGTGGGCTGTGAGCTCGTCCACACATCTAAGCAATAAAAAAAAAAACTGCAATTTCGTTCAAGAAAACTATAAAACTTAATCGAAAAGTCTGATTAAAAGCTAGACCACTTTTTTTTTATTACCACTAAAATTGTTAAATCTTATCATATGATCTGTACTTATATTATAGCCTTAATGGAACTTTATGTTGACTGTACCTGTAAGCACTGATTTATGGAGATATTTCATTGGACAGAGAATTTTTTTTCAAATATACCATTGCCATTTTTCATAAGGAAGGCAGTAAACAACTTCTTGTACAGAAACTTCATTACTGTAATTTCTATTATTAGAAGTAAAATATTAGAGGTTCTTTATTACTAGCGATGGAACTTCAAAATAAAAAAAATCCGTTTTATGTGATATTGCCACAATTTTTATTTTATTTTCAAGGTATTTGATGACAATATTCATGGAATACTATCTGATCCGCAGACTTCGTAGTGCTTTAATCGATAAATAAAAGACACATCAAGGGGACATATCAAAGGAAAAACAAAATTGTTTGTTTTTATATAATTCCGAGCTTTTTTTATATTTTCTCACCTTTTAAACCTTCCCTGGACTTCCACGAATAATTCAAGACCAAAATTAGCCAAATCGGTACAGTCGTTCTCGAGTTTTAGCGAGACTAACGAACAGCAATTCATTTTTATATATAGAGATAATTTCAGCCCAATGGCCGCCGCGACTCCGTTGTAGGTGGTCTATCCTTGTGGACCGATTTTGTATGAAATCTTCGCATAAATGGGATCTTATTTCACGAAGGGCGCGAATTGGCCCTTAGGGCGGCAATAGACAGTAGTCTGTCTGCATAGACTAGAAATTTCAAGTAGCTCCACCTCGAGCGGTGTTAAGTCACACGCCTTCGAATTTCTCATCCAGTAAATTCTAATGTTTCCCGTGCTGTATGCTAGCAGATGGAGAGAAACCGTATGGGAGAAACTGACGCAGCGGGGGAGTTACGACCCTCAGTAATGAGGAAAACAACGCGACGAGAGTTCTGTATGGCAAGTGGCACCGTCTTGGCAGAACCACATGTTTGTGAGATCCATACCATCTATTCTAGGCCACAAAAAGTTGATTATCATCGAACAATATCGGTCACCATTGACAATGAGTGCGGCTCTTTGCGCCTCTTCAAAAAAATAATGGCCGATGAGACCGCCGGACGACCGTGTAGCGTTCCATGATAGAATGTCACCGAGATGACTACTTTACCACCACTTAACCAAGATGGCCGCTATGAGCTGTCAAAGTTTGAGCGTACCTATTGAAAAGCCCTATACATTATTATATTCCGAATAGCATACACAATTAATCCACTTCCGTCGAATAGTTAAAGACCGTTAAACCAAGTTAAAATTTCTCGGAACTACTTACTGAACAACCGAGTCCGGGAATGTACCAATGTCCCAATTAATTAATCGTAAATGCTGGAGTGAAGCCAGACCGTGACCGCACTACGGGTACACAAAGGAATCCTGTTATATTACTGAAAATACGATCATCAGCTATTTCTGTTTGTGTGTTTAATATGTAGATGTTTGAAATCCGAACAGACCATTTAATCGAAATTGGTTAAGAGCTGCTTTGACTTTCATTGGAATGCTCTCAATTTTTCAATAAATAAAACGAACTATTTTTATCGGTAATCGAGGATAAGACCTATTGTGAGTCCGGACGGATAGGTACCACCGCCCTGCTTATTTTTGCCGTGAAGCAGTAATGCATTTCGGTTTGAAGGGTGGGGCAGCCGTTGTAACTATACTGAGGCCTTAGAACTTATATCTCAAGGTGGGTGGCGTACGACAGCCCCACCCTTCAAACCGAAACGCATTACTGCTTCACGGCAGAAATAGGCAGGGTGGTGGTACCCACCCGCGCGGACTCACAAGAGGTCCTACTACCAGTAATTATGCAAATTATAATTTTGTGGGTTTCATTTTTATTACACGATTCTTGCCAGTATTTGGTCTCCACACAAGAATCTTTCTGCCCCACTGCCCGGTTTTACGCTGTGTGACCTGCCCACTGCTACTTCAGCTGCTAATCCTACGGGCTATGTGCAATTTCAGAGCTTTTATTACTGTGTACTTACATGCCATCAAACTATCAAAATATTTATTAACTGTAGGGCCGTTACAGTCTCCTATATACCGACTTTTATGATCATTTGATGACGTCAATCGCGAAGAGGTGACCGACCATACGGTAACTTGGTCGGAGCCATCTGTGTCTTGGTGAAAAATCATTAGTAGGTAGGTATTCGGTTTCTGAGCGCTCTGGTTCTTTCATGTGTTTTCGGCTTCCACAGATTGGGGTTCTTTCAATGTGGAATGTTTATTTGTTTATATCCTCTTATCGAAAATTTTCTTCATTCCTGAATGAATGATCTGTACGTGAATCTGTCATTCCAGTTTTACAATTAGGAAAAATGACAAAATTCACTCTCGTTGAATTACACATGAAAAATTACCGGCCCTTCCCTGCGGTAGGGAATAAATTCACTAACGAATACCGAAATGATGTTATCAAAAGGTGGTAATATGACTAATGAGCCGACCAATCGTTTGGAAGCCACGACAAATTACTGTATCACGTGACTCCATGTCATTTATATCAGGAGCAAAGACCAGTTTAATGTGACCTGTTGTGCTAATATAAGTACTCGGAAAAACACCGGGACGGAACGGTTCTTTTTTAATGGATGTTATTCCCCTGCTTGTAGTTTTTGGATAAGGAACTTAACAGGAAAGAGCTAAAGTTGACTTTTCACTGTATTTTCATTTTATTAGAGCCCGCAGTATTTTGCGCTAATATTAATGATCCATTAACATTTAGTTGGAAATTCGTTTTTATTAAATCCAACGAACTCGTAATGCTTACATTGATTGCCATCGGATACAATCAAAAATACTATAATAATGAGACGACGAACTTATTTAAGGTCAGAAACAATGCAGACACCGTATTGCATCTGTAACATACCACAATTCAAAATTTAACCGAATTTCACAAATGATTTCCAGAAATCGCTACTAATATTACTGTGCCCCGTCAACCAATTTGCATTAGGTGGACCGACAACTTGTTCACTTTTTTATAGATTTATAGAGCTACTAGCGACCCGCCCTCGCTTCGCTTCGGAAACATTAAAACACACATGAAACCAAAAAATAAAAATAAAAAATAAATAAAAAAAAGTAGCCTATGTTCATCAGGGACAATGTCGGCTTCTAATGGAAAAATAATTTTTCAAATCGGTCCAGTAGTTTCGGAGCCTATTCGAAACAAACAAACAAACAAATCTTTCCTCTTTATAATATTAGTATAGATAATATTATGTAATAAATCCTAAATAAAATAAACTAATTAAAAATAAAATATGCTTTTTTCTCGGTCAGTATCAGAGTTCGAAATATCAAATTTACTGTTTTGTGGTCGGTCCTTGACATGTTCGTGCCAATTTCCCAGTTAATGGTCTCGAGGCTTATAAAAATAAAGTTGAAAGTACCCGTCATATAGATAAGGTCGTGTTAAAATAATAAATCTTATTAACATTAACAATCTCTGGCAAACACTTTTAGATTAAGCGGACAATTTAAAGACACAGCAGAATTCTTGCCAAGTCCGGAGTGGCCCTCAAGTGCGAGTCATCTCGCTTCTTCAGACTAGGGGCAGCACGGAACACGCCAAAAGCGTGTAGAGTTTTAATTTAACTTACTTATTTTGGAAATAATTCATTTTTGGGCGAATAATGTAGACGTTACACGTTCCAAGGTAGGTAGGATTTTTTATTTATTTTTATTGCTTAGATGTGTGGACGAGCTCACAGACCATCTGGTGTTAAGTGGTTACTGGGTGCCATAGACATCTACCAAGTAAATGCCGCCACCCATTTTGAGATATGAGTTCTAAGTTCTCACAACGGCTGCCCCACCCTTCAAACCGAAACGCATTACTGCTTCGTGGCAGAAATAGGCAGGGTGGTGGTACTTGCCCGTGCGGACTCGCAAGACCCGCCCGCCTGTGGGATTCGAACACCGATGCATCGCTACATACGAATGCACCGGACATTTTATCCTTTAGGCCACGACGACTTTAGAGGAATAATCTAGAACCTTAAATATTTAGCACAAGGATACTGATTTCGAGTTGAAATCGAAATCGTGGTGCGCTGTGAAGCCTGATAGTAAATATAATGGCGAATATGATTGAAATAGAAATAAACGAATCTAAAATTTCGTGTTAATATTTATAATAATAATAAAATATAAACCACGGAACCAAGAACGGACGAAGTAAAAGAAAAACCGAAAGAAGAAACAGCAGAGTCTCAGTCTATGACACGTTGCAATGGATATACCGCTGGAGATACATCGTCAGGAGGGTTGACGACATGCTGGCTGCCAGTCGTAAGCCTTACGCCAAATCCCTACGCAGTATGCCAAGAGGCATGATGCTCCGACTCTATATGATGTGGAATAAGAACTAGAAGTAGAAAGTAGCAGCTACAAACTGGGTTAAAATTGCGCAATCCAGAGAAGATTGGCTATCCTTGGAGGAGGCCTTTACCCGAGGAGGGGATTTTGCAAGTGGGAAATAATACCTAATATTATTCAACAAATATATTATTTATTAGTTAAGAATTGCATTAATTTATTTTTGTTTTTATGTCATTTTTTTATGTCACTTGTACGAAATAAAAGGCTTTTTTACTTTTATTTATTTATAAGAACAAGAAGAGGAATAAGTGCAAAAACATAAAAGATTTGTCAATACCGCAAGTCAATTTAATCCTGTTGATTCTAATCAGGATATTAGGCAGAGTTAGTTAAAATATTGTATTGTTATCGGTCTTTATTACGTATGCATACCTATATTATGTACGTCCATTGCTTACATAGATAAGATAGTATAGTTACGCGCTGGGATTCGGAATAAAAACTGTATTCAAAACTTAGAACACTTAACGAACACTTTAAAATTCTCAATTCGCTTCTTCGGCTTCGCTTCAGGTGATCCGTTTGCTGTTTCGCTTCGAGTAGATCTGATCAGTTACTAAGTTCGTGCCATCTCTGCAGCGCTTTATAGTCGATACGACATCCCTAGATTTATCGAGAACATTCTGGGCAAGTCGACTAGCTTCGATGTGTGTTTCCGCTATCTGACAATAGATGGCGTTGTACTTCTCGAGCGTTCTCGGTGTTACTAATAACTTTGATATGCGTTTCTGCTATTCAGCGATAAATGGCGTTGCTGTTACCGTCGTAACAGTATCACAGATATAAGGACTACCACAAATCAAAATGAAGAGTACATTGAAAAGTTTTTAGTTCCAAGGTTTTTTTTAAGTAGATTGCAATAAACAAGACCTATAAAATCAAAATACAATTTTTCATGTACTTTATTTATGAAGGGGTGAATATATTTTCCTCAAGTTTCTAAAATGTGGACGCAAATATTAAAAAAAAATATATATATATATTAATATGCTTTTCGGTATAAATTAAATTCACTTATTTTTAAAGTAAATATATAAAATTTACAAGAAGCACATACTAAACACAAATTAATAAAGACTCAAACATAATGATGTTGATAAGAAAATTTTACCGATCTACAAAGTATGCATGTAATCAATCGATAATGGCGGCTGTTAAAGAAAAGGAATTAAATTAATATGTCTATTTGAGATAAGAAATTCTGCAAAGAACGTATCATATTTAGGGCGTGTGTGTCACTGCCATATTTGATAAAAGCTTTTACAGTACGTAGGTGTACAAGTCAATAAGCTACTTATTATTATAGACTCACCAAAGATCTACAGTAAAAAACAAGATGCATGTAAGTAAATTGTGCGAATCTCATGCATGAAACAAAATGAAAATTTCAAAGAAAAGGCTGAAATCTTGCCAAGAACGTAGTGGCCCTCATACTTGAGTCGACCTCCTCAATTCTTGGAAGCAGTACAAAGCAAGACAACAGAGTATTTAGTTGAGCGCTTCGTTTTGACCTACATTTGTTGGAGTGTTCATAAACTGTTTCTACATTAATTTCTTTTTCTCTTCTGAGCAACATAGAGTAAAAAAATAACCCAGACTTCACCTTGGCAAAATTCTACAAGGCTATTTGGAAATTAGGACTGCAGTAATCAAAATACGATGAAGACAAGATTGGTTATAGTTTATGTTTGGAGACCACTCGCTACCAGACCAGATTACTCATTTAGTTTTTCGAACTGCTTGCCCAATAAGTGTAAATTTGTTTAGATACTCTCAATGTTCTTCGAGCGATATTTCTTTATTCCAAACAAGGGTATTCATATCGAGGGCAGGCTACCATACTGCGATACATACAAACATACCATTTTAATTTGCCCTATGGAGATTTTATTGTTCATATTGTTTTCGATTCGCATGCATAATATTGTTAGTTCGTGATTCGAGTGTCAACCTTATCAAATACCACTAACAACCAGGTGGTCTTTGTCACGATACAAATATAATAACAAACATAAGGGCACAACCAAATCACCGCCCTCTGATAGAAAATTCACGGCCTAGCTAATGTTAAACAGCTTCCGGAGAGAATAGACCACAATAGACCTTAAAGATTTATCCAAGCCTCGGCTACATAGTAAGAATGACTATCCCATCCTTTGAACTAAAACGCATTGCTCACGACAGAAAGATGTCTGTGTTAGAACATAATATTATGTATATTTATGTTGTCTAATTTAAAAATTCTAATGGTTAAATCGTGTTGCAGATTGTCTTATTTGGACGTAATGTTACTTGTAGTGTATGGTATCCGAAATTAAATGCGGAGTAGTCCAAGGTAAGGTAGAGTGGAGTTTTTTATGAAAGGACTTTTCTTCTTTAGACAACCATGACTTCTTAGTGGATCTTGATTCTAATCTGGTGGTAGAAACACTCGCAGGGTAGCTTGGAGCCGTTACTCATCCTTCAAGGGTGCTCGTGCAATTATTAACAATCTCTTACCACCCGACTGAACCCTTAAATACACCCTCTCGTCCTGGATAAGCGGCAAAGGTTGCAAGTTAATCCTCCCAACCCAACTCACTTGTTTGTGGGCCGTCCAAAAGAGCTTAGTTCTTCCTGCCTGTCGACTATATCTGTGCGTATCTACTGAAGAAAACTTACTTGGGCGACTATTATAATGAGCCATTAAAAATCACATTTCGTACAAAAACATAGTTTAATCAAAACGAACAATAACAAACAGGCACACATTAAAAAGGATCACCAATTTATCCAAGAACTTCGTCCTTTGACCGTCATCGAGACCCCTGTGCTCGTGTCTTAGTTTATCGTAAATTTTCGTGCGAGGTTTCAATAGTGACAAAACACCATCCATGGTTTCTATACAAGTCGGCGTGATCTTCTCATTGGGCAGAGCGAAACCATATTGCCCTCGGTCGGGAAGTTCAAATGTAAGGACGTATCTAAAATTTTTAATACATTAGATAGCCTAGAGGGCTATTCCAGTCACGCCCCGAAAGGTAGGTGAGCTCATAGGCTCAATCTGACATAATTTGCTAACACGAACCCTAGCACGAGCAGCGCTTCGCAGAATCTACCACCGGATCGGAATCGCGGCCCACTAAGAAGATCCAGCGAGAAACTCAGTGGGCTGTGTCTCTGGATTAGTTCACTAGTCGAAACCTTTGTAATCAACGACTTCGACGAGAACGGTGACCGATGCTTGAGGGGCTTAAAAGCACCGAGAGAGGATTCAGAGATTTAATACAACCAATCTACAAAGACTTCGAACTTGTATTGTTGGGACATTCACGGTCAAGGACCAAAAACCACTTTACACGAGATCACAGTATCGTCAAAAAAGTTAATGGTGTATTATTTTTAAACAAAAGGATTTTACTCAAAGCAGTTACGTCTTCGAGTATGATGACTGAGAGAGCTGCTATAAATATAATCAGGGCTTCGATTCCATAGCCAAAGATTGGTTGCGAAAATTATACCAATGACACTTAAAGAAAGGGGAGGAGTGGAGTTGCTCATGGTCACCTTGATGTTATATGACGATAAGAGCGAACAGAGATACCGTAATTACCGCCACATACTTTGTAATATGCTCAGATTTGAGAATAGTTTCGATTGAGTAATGGTTGTCCCAGAGAGAAACATATATTTGTTTTGAAGCCGAAATAGGCAGAACGGTGGTAGATGGTGAAAAACAAACAGACAGATGACGGACTAGCAAACATTGATAACTTATATCTACCCATCTATTTATCTATCTAACAGATACTTTGGCTTAAAAATTTTTGATTGCCTTTTGAACGCGCAAACTTCTTATATTTGAATCAGTTCAACCCACTTGGAGACCCGCCCCAGAGAGTTCTCCACTTCAGACACAAGTTTTGATCACCTCTCTTTTACCGCGCTTCGAGAGACTGTCCTGACCAACATAATCGGAATAAATATCATCATCAAAATATACCATCTTAAATGCGTTAATAGCTTACGGAACACTAAATGTTTCTTTGACCCAGCAACCACTGACGCCGGATGTCACGTAACCTAAAATGATGAAAAAAAATCAATATCTGTTTCAAAATCTGTCCACGAAATTCATTGTAGGAAACTGCTTGAAGACTAAAGTGCTAAGTTAATGACGGGTCAAGATACCATGTTTATCGTTTTTTTCTCCTCCTATCAACTTAACATTTAAATATATACATAAAACTACTATAATTTTTTAATGGCAATTGATTCGTCCGATTCACTTAAATATTAGTTGTATATTGATTCCAATCCTAATCAAGCGATCGTAGCCGTGCAATAGTGCTCTAGTTCAATCCTGAAGTAGTTAATAATTTTTGAATTTTTTTTGCATAGACACACTTGGGCTCACCAATTTGGTATTCAATCGTCAGAGCCCAAAGTTATTACCAAAGGATTACCGCCACCCACCGTCAGACATGAGATTCAACTTCAAGACCCTTCAAACGAAGGAATACCTATAAAATTAGATATCGTTATGCTGATTCCAGAGACCTCCGTGTAATACAATCACACAACAGCAAAACGCCCCTATGCTGATTCCAGAGACCTCCGCATAATATAATCAAACAACAGCAACACGCCAAATAAAAAACAGAATATTTACTTACCTTGGCAGATTACCAAACGACTTCGCAACCTTCGCCAATGACATTATCAATGTAAACAGATGCATTTTTAATGGATACGCAACGTGAGCATTCGTGACCACATCTTACTAACAGCAAAACTTAAAGCGTGATTTCCATTCGCATTAGAAACACGCGTTGTTTCTGATCAACTCATGATCTCAGAAGTGCAGTGACACATATTTCGAAAGCATTATTTTATCCAGATTCATCTAGCTAATTTTTGTTTCTTAGTATTTTGTTAGTGGCTATAATTTATAGATCAATTATTTAAAAAAGTCCTCTCCTAAAAATGGAATACGACGTATCATCGCTAAAATAAATTCAGATTCTCACCTACAGTGTCATAAGCTGTTCCATACACGTATCTGGTATTGTATCTGAGAGCTATGTGGTCTGCTGCTTGTTTAGCCATGGCTGCCTGCACAGATAAGAATTTAAGATAAAATTAAGTTTACGATAATGTCATAATTTAGGCTGCATAAATTTTCAGTAAAAATTCTACCTTAAAATCGTTACTAATCTTATTTACTATTTGATATTATCATTAAGTTAAAGGTAGGTCTAATATTACTGGAAATGCCAAACCAAGTCGAGAATGACTTTTACGATAAAAGATCAAGCAAGCACATTTTTTTTCTTATTGTTTAGATGGGTGGACGAGCTCACAGCCCCTACCTGGTGTTAAGTGGTTACTGGAGCCCATCGACATCTACAACGTAAATGCGCCACCCACCTTGAGATATCAGTTCTAAAATCTCAGTATAGTTACAACGGCTGCCTCGCTTTGAAACCGAAACGCATTACTGCTTCACGGCAGAAATAGGCAAGGTGGTGGTACCTACCCATGCGGACTCACAAGATGTCCTACCACCAGTAAGCCTACTGCGATATTATTGTCAACAGCGCAGCATGAAGCGCGTGAAACCTTTCACCAAATTATGTCGATATCGAAGCTAATTGTAATCTATACTAAGATATAAATCTACAATGGTTTTTACGGATGTTCCGTTATAACTACTGAACCATGCATCCGATTGACTTGAAACTTGGTATCCGAGTAGAAAATACATGTACTTAATGGATAGGCTAATATTTACATGAGTGTTGGACTCCCTACACCGGTTGCGGGGGCGGTAGTGACGAGAATCTTTGTGGCGGTGAGAAATAATAATGTTAATTTTAAATGCCCAGCGAAGCGGACGGGTACAGTTAGTCGAATATAAAATCTTACCACAGTATCAAAATTCTCCATGTGAGCTCTTGTATTCGCGTAAGGCAGGATCATGGCTTGCCCGTACGAATGGAAGGCCAAATAGTATTCCAGATGTTTACTGTGGTTTCTCACGAAATGAGACATCGCTATTGTTTCTTTTTCGGAAAACGCTTTCGCGCCACAATACGTATCCTCGTAGTGGGAAAAACTGACTCCGACGGCTGGTGATAGAAAGAAAGAAATGAAATTCAAAAGATTCAAAAATTATTTTTATTGGGCCGTGAATCGAAACACAGAAGAACGTGTATTCAAGACTTTTATTGGGTTTAATAACATATAATTATAATTTAATAACATATTAATATTATATAATTATAATTAAAGACGAAGCATGTTGCGGATAATAGCATGTACTTTTAGGTTAGGAATATTGTGGTTTTTTTTTTTATAATAAATAAATTTATATATTAAAGAAAACAGATTTCTACGTATATAGCACAAGAGTGATACGAGCCGGTGACGGCGCGCGACTAACTTATGCAGTAATCCAGTGATTCTCAACCTTTTTTTTGTTGCGGCAAATATTTAACGATTTCAAAATTTGGCGGCACACAAAAAAAAAAGATAAAAATAATTATATACTTATTACAACACACTGCATAAATAGTTTAACAAAAAATTTTAATATACGAAATAAACTAAAATATACTATATTTTTTTTTTGTGGATTTAAATATATATTCATGTTTAAAATATTTTTCTTTTAAAATGATATAATTTAATAATATTAACGTTATTAATTATATATTCGCAAAATTTGGCGGCACACTTTTGAAATTTGGCGGCACACAAAAGTGCTGCGGAACAGTGGTTGAGAATCACTGCAGTAATCATTAATCTCAACCAAACAACACTATACCAGCACGGCTCATGATCTTCGCCTATTTTAAAAATTTTTTTACGTACAAATAACTGTGACGAGATCTGCTTCGCATACACCATGCGGCCGAACATAAATTAGAATCAAATTGAATTTACTTGATTACATGACTGATATGCATTATGAATATAATTGCACTTAGAATTATTTAGACCTTAAACAAGATTATTTAGAACTAGCGACCCGCCCTCGCTTCGCTTCGGAAACATTAAAACACACATGAAACCAAAAAAAAAAAAATAAAAAAAAAATCTAATGGAAAAATAATTTTTCAAATCGGTCCAGTAGTTTCGGAGCCTATTCGAAACAAACAAACAAACAAATCTTTCCTCTTTATAATATTAGTATAGATTTTCTTCGATTTTTGTACACTTTTTTTCCCCCTACTTATTCGCTGGTAGCTATTCCAATGGGTTATTCTAGCAACGAGCGGACGGGATGTACACATAATAAAAAAAAAAAACTGGCATTAATATATTGGTCATTTTACTGTATAGGTCATTAGATATATGCATGACATTTGAATTTCAGGTATCTATGGACTACCATAGTATAATGGAACTGAAGACAAAAAAAATACATAAGACCAGCACCATAAATAAGATTATTGTATAAAAATCAAATTAATATAGTTCACTTGAATGCGTGTTCTATTTCGAAGATGTTTAAAAATAAAATTAAATAAGGTTTTTTTCCTTAGGATATTTTTTTTTCGATAAAAGACAGTTATGCGGTTTTGCAAAACAGCAAATTGTATCCTACCTCATTTAAAAATATTTGTTTGCAAATAAATAGAAATAATAACTAGAATAGTTATCACGGAGTTAAAAACAAAACATATTGCGCCGACACCTGGTGACTGGGAGAACAGCAGGAGAATGATGATTATAGAATTAAAGTACCTATTACTTTCTTCAAATTAGTGAACAGTGGCCAGAGTTCGATAGGTATTGACCCAGCTGTCGCCTTGGCGTTGCCGGTGCTCACTGGCCATTATAGCCATAGATTATACACTTAATATATTCGATTATAGCCACTTATCAACAGCCGATACTGGTGGTAGGACGTCTTGTGAGTCCGCACGGGTAGGTACCACCACCCTGCCTGTTTCTGCCGTGAAGTAGTAATGCGTTTCGGTTTGAAGGGTGGGGCAGCCGTTGTAACTATACTTGAGACCTTGGAACTTATATCTCAAGGTGGTTGGCGCATTTACGTTGTAGATGTCTATGGGCTCCGGTAACCACTTATCACCAGGTGGGCTGTGAGCTCGTCCAACCATCTAGGCAAAAAAAAAAAAAAAATGATCGGCCTCCCAATATGTCCACATTATTATATTTATATATAGTTTTTATTGTTTTGTTTCTTATATGGGTGGACGAACTCACAGCCCACCTCTTGTGGATACTGGAGCACATAGACATCTAAAACGTAAATGCACCACCCACCTTCAGATATAAGTTCTAAGGTCTCAGTATATAGTTACAACGACTGCCCCACCCTTCAAACCGAAACGCATTACTGCTTCACGGCAGAAATAGGCAGGGCGGTGGTAACTACCCGTGCGGACTCACAAGAGCTCCTACCACCAGTAATTACGCAAATTATAATTTTGCGGGTATAGACAAAACTTAAAGAAGACGTAACGTGGGACGCCCCCTGGCTAGGTGGTGCGATGACCTCCGCACGGTGGCCGGCAAGAAGTGGATGAGGAGAGCCGCAGACCGGGCTCAGTGGTGTGGATTGGGAGAGGCCTATGTCCAGCAGTGGACGACTATGGGCTGTTGGTGACGATGATGATGAGACAAAACTTAGGATATATAAAACTTAAAATATATATTAAAACTTAGGATCTATCGTCACTTACTCCCAAAAGCATGGTCGAAGTTTCTATTCAAATCAACTCCGTATTCGTTATTTCTGTTCTTACGCCAAAGTCTGTTCTGGATTATGAAAAAACAAACGATTTTACAATACATATATTACAGGTATTTAACTAATAAAATAAAATAAAAAAAACTACCGCCGTTGTGTGATTAAAGTATCAATTGTTTCACATATCTGAAGTCGCATTTCTGAAGTCGTCGTGGCCTAAAGGATAAGACGTCCTGTGCATTCGTATATAGCGATGCAACGGTGTTCGAATCCCGCAGGCGGGTACCAATTTTTCTAATGAAATACGTACTTAACAAATATTCACGATTGATTTCCACGGTGAAGGAATAACATCGTGTAATAAAAATGAAACTCGCAAAATTATAATTTGCGTAATTACTGGTGGTAGGACCTGTTATGAGTCCGCACGGGTAGGTACCACCACCCAGCCTATTTCTGCCGTGAAGCAGTAATGCGTTTCGGTTTGAAGGGTGGGGCAGCCGTTGTAACTATACTGAGATCTTAGAACTTATATCTCAAGGTGTGTGGCGCATTTACGTTGTAGATGTCTATGGGTTCCAGTAACCCTTAACACCAGGTGGGCTGTGAGCTCATCCACACATCTAGGCAATAAAAAAAACCATTAAGTTTTAATGAAGCATAAGATTAACGAAATGTCAAAAACGCGTCTCCTCTTTATAACATCGCACCTCCCGCTACTAAAGTCGTATCCTTACCTACTAGTTAGAACTACGGCAATTCTTTGTGAGTTTTCAGGGATCATTCCCTCGTATACCTTTTCGCTCCTGTATCCATATACGTTATTTTTACGTGAACGCTTTGTCCATGCCCTTCAATTTAACTCTTGAAATTTAGAGTTGTAAGAACCAAAATCCGTAACTTTTACTTGGCGTGTAATTTCGGTAGGCAGCGGTTTGGCTCTGCCCCTGGCATTGCTGAAGTCCATGGGCGACGGTAGCCACTCGCCATCAGGTGGGCCGTATGCTCGTCTGCCTACACGGGCAATATAACAAATGTAGGTATTACGAATCCAATCTATTAAATCGATGCTCAGCGTAGCGTAACCATATAGATAGATTAATGTCAGCCTATTTAAAAAAAGAACGTAAAACTAAATATACTTTTACAAACTGACAGCCAAAACTGACAGATACTTACATTTGTGTGAGTGTACTCGTAACCATCAGGATTGAGAACGGGCACAAAGAACCATTCGTAGGTCAACGCAATGTCTTTTAAATTCGAGTTATTCGATTTCGGCGAGTCGAGGATCTGCTGAAGCATGTACGTCACAAAACACGGACCTATCCATTCTCTGGCGTGAATACCACCTTCGACAATCACTTTGGACCTGAAGAAGTTAAAAATGCTTAGACATTCGTTACTTTTGTATTAATAAATTTGGTTTTGGTGATTCAAACCGCATCTATCAGAAGTCGAAGTCCAATTTGAATGAAAAATGAAAAATATGAATACAAGATCCACCGCTTAAATCATTCGAGGCAGCTTTTGGTCACAGGCGCCTGGTGTGCGCGTATAAAAAAAATTGTGTGTGTGTGCAAGTCACACACGGTAGAAGTGAAACTTATAAAATATAGAAATAATCGCAAGGGTCAAACACTCCGCAGTGCAATGGAGCAGTCGCACCCCGGGGGAAACGCCTGCATTTTCACGGTATCCCGACGCCAGGTATGTATGATTAAGCAAAAAAAATACGAGGACGACTATCAACTGTGTAACATTTCGTCACAGCGATTCAGGAATTGTTGAATTTACGTGCAGCAACATCTGTTGATAACAGACTAAATAGAAATAAAATAAACATGGCGCGTAACGGAAGAAATTAAGATGGCGCGTAACCTAAAAACGTTACATACGTTTTTTCCTCCCTACGTCGGTAAAGAAGTTTCACTTCAAAAATAAAACATTATTCTAAGTACCTCAATTTACTTCCAGGCAAAGTGACATGCACAGCGAGAATGGGACGTTTTTCATAGGTAGTACCAATACTTTCTACTTTCACGAATTCAGGATATTTATCTTTTAGATCCTTCAACCAATTATAGATGTCATTAATCCTATAAAAATCGTTCCAATCGAATGAACCCAAATTTCTTCTTATGTACGATTTGACTCTTTGCATATCAAACGCTCTGAAATGTAATAAGCACCTTAATATTCTTAGTATATTTATTTTTAATTTATTTTATATATATATTTTTTTTATTGCTTACGGTGGACGAGCTCACAGCGCACCTGGTGTTAAGTGGTTACTGGAGCTCATAGACATCCACAACCTAAATGCGCCACCCATCTTGAGATATAAGTTCTAAGGTCTCAAGTATAGTTACAATGGCTGCCCTTCCCTTCAAACCGAAACGCATTACTGCTTTACGGCAGAAATAGGCTGGGTGGTGGTACCTACCCGCGTGAACTTACAAGAGGTCCTACCACCAGTAATTATATCCTTATATGCTTAAGCCCTTCGCGTATGACTCGCTTGATATACTAATGAATATATTTTTTACATTAATAATAAAGTTATAAAAAGTGAAACTACTGTATCCGTTACTCGGTCTAATTACTCAACGATACAAGACTGAATCTACCAAAGCGTTGATAAATCTGTGAAAATTTTCAATCCTCCTTCAATCCATTCGAGCACAACATTTCAAAGTACAATAGGCAGTCGTCTAGACTAATCAGTGATTACGTTTATTGGTTATTTTTCCTCTAGTTGTTATCATTTTTTTATATCTAATCTGTGGACGATGTACCGCATAGTTTTAAGTAAGTCGAATAAATGTCACTAATTTGGTAAGATTATTTAGCTAGTAAGAGATATTCCTTTATTAAGAAGAAAACACATCGAGCAGTACTCTATTCTTAGGTTTGTCGTAGATAAAAATCCCTCCGGTATCAACAACTGTACAAAATTAAACTCATTTAAATAGACCCTGCCGGTGTATATTGTTTACGATTAAACAAAGTATTTTTTTATTTAGATAATATCTAACATGTTTTGTATTACGTGGAGTCGTCGTGGCCTAAAGGATAAGTCGTCCGGTGCATTCGTCTGTAGCGATGCACCGGTGTTCGAATCCCGCCGGCGGGTACCAATTTTTGTAATGAAATACTTATCTTCATGTAATGTTCACGATTGATTTCCACGGTGAAGGAATAACATCGTGTAATAAAAATCAAAAGCGCAAAATTATTATTTGCGTAATTACTAGTGGTAGGACTTCTTGTGAGTTCGCACGGGTAGGTACCACCACCCTGCTTATTTCTGCCGTGAAGCAGTAATGCGTTTCAGTTTGATCAAATACGAATGAATATAATCAAACATAACTACCAACCTTTGCACATCAGCAATGAGCGTTGATAAATATACATCGTATTCTTCTGCCATTTTCAGGAAAGCTTTTTTGTCTCCCGGAGCCAAAACAAAATCTATAGGTTTGTACAAAGAGCCAGGAGGGGTCCAAAAATTAACGTCAAACATCTCACTCAAGCTGTTGAAGAAATTCAAATGACTTTTATTGACTGGGACACCTCTATACAGTGTGTAGTTTGTGTATTTCTTGATCGCGCAATAGTTTGGATGGAAGAGGAGAAACGAAATCAAATAGAATAAACACATTTTTTGGGGACAAAATGAATTTTGACGACGTACATAGATTTCGTGCTGCCAAATATATTCGACATTGTTTTGACAATTATTCCATGGCCACAATTATTTCAGAAGTGATACTTTTTCGTATGTTTAATTTTGTTTGGAGTGCTCCAGTTATGAGTATATTTTAACCAATATAATTAATGTAATATCGAATTATTTAGTGAATAACGTATTGCTGTTACATGTTGATGAAGCGTGAAGGCTGTCTAATTTACCTGTAATTCAATTTAACTCCATAGCGATATAAATCTTTTCGTTGACGAATAATATAAATATAGGACCAGAACAGATTTACTTTTCTCAGTCACTTTCAATAAAAAATTTTCATATCCTGTATTTTCTAAAATTTTATCTATAATTTTTGGATCGTTAATTTTAGAAATCTTATGCTAAATTGGTTTCATAAATGTCTGCAATCCAATTAACGGTGGTATCTTATTAGCCTGCACCAGTATGTAACACCAATCTTACCTGTTTCTGCCGTGAAGCAGTAATTATGAACGCCTTTTGTTTTGATGGTTGATGCAGCCGTTGTACTATAAAACTGAAACCTAGAATTAATGTCTCAAGGTTAGTGGCAGAATTCACGTTAATGATGTCCATAGGCTTAGCAGGCGCTGAAGTGGTTAAGCACGAGCTGAAATAGGTGGTTAAATACCACGATTACTGGACACTACAGTCAATTCCGTCACCTACCTTGAAACATGAGTTCATAGATCCCATTACACTAAGTAGGATTTGATTTTATTATGTCATCCTATTTCTCCATCATCACTCATACTTATGACTGCGATTTGTGTACTTATCCTATATTTTAACTCCGCAAAAACCTCCTTGCGACTTTTTTAAACACCTCTCCTTGTCCCACCATCCGAAATGCCGTAAAACCACATTGTTTTGGTATGAGTACAGAAAGTTCCTTAGCTAATATAATACCAAAGACGTTGCAAAACACAATTTTACAAACTGTGCTATTTCGCAAAATAATAATCGCGAGACGATACAGTAAAGATAGCATTGATGAGATACCTATGCGACATGATACTGAATTTAGTTCAACAATCTAATACACTACGAGGTTTATCAAAAATCCTGATTTTAGGGATCATTTGAAGTCTTTGGTCCACTGTATTTAAAATCGCCTGCTTAAGTGTGCTTAAGTGGCCCAAAGAATAAGACGTCCGGTGCGAGCGGTGTTGAGCGATGCACCGGTTTGCGAATTCCAGGTGGGTACCAATTTTTCTAATGAAATACGTACTCAACAAATGTTCACAATTGACTTTTTATTATCTAGAATCACTGAGTTCGTTTAAAGTTTTTACATTTCTAGAGATTATTTCTGTTGCATACAACTGAGCTCTGGAAGGAAGCCTCCTCCATGCTCATCTTGAACTTACTAATATGACGTTTTTCTTCAAACAGAGCTATAAGTTCTTCTAAGCTAGGTGGTAAAAAAAAAGGTGGTTGACGACGATTCGAACATTATCCATATTTATACCTTATTGTCCATAAGCAACTGCCGTCACTATTCTGAACTATTCACGGTAAAAAGAAAAACCAAACCTCCAATGTCTTATAGCTCGAAGTGATACCGAAATTATCGTAATGAAATTTGACAATAACCTTACCAAGCCTCATAAAACACAAGATATGCCAAGGTGCAGCTATTGTGCAGGCAGTAAGTTCAAGTGGCGGTCATTTGGCATCTGGCGTGCAACCAAGTTGCGGTATCTTGGGGACTCTAATGGGCGGCTTAAGGAGCCACTTGCTTATAATTCTTGTTGCTCATGCCAAGTGTATAGTTTAGATAATGGCCTTTCGTAATCAGGCTCTCAAACACCTATAGATAAGCTATTTTCACAATTCACTTTACTAACGACTCATAAGTACATAAAAAGAACTACAGCATAGCGTTCTACATACAACAGCCAACAATAGAGACAAGCTATCATAGATTTTTATGGATATGGAAGCTCGAGACGGACTGACACATACAAGACAAACACCAGTCCAATAAGAACAAGTTCACTAACTCCACTATTCTTGTTTTTTATGTATTTATGTATATCATCTTGTGATATAAATTTATTTCATTTTCTCCGCAGCCCTTACAATTTACCTTCAATAATTATTACTGGTATATTCGGCTTTTTGTTTCTTAGTTCCTGTTTCTACTATAGAGGAAATAGACCATAAATTATTAAAATCAAAAACAAACGAGAATATTCCAAAGCATCATAATCAAAAGACTGCAAGAAATTGAATGATACAATTAATTATGAAAGCCAGACACGGTAGCAAAATTAGATTTTCTGCTGCTCTTGATGCCGGGCTAAACAAATTAGACCTGACGCGCTTCGGTTTGGCTGTCATGAGTTCAACTAATCCGCTGAGGGCTTCTTCACAGGTAGGCTGAATTTGATCAGGGGGTAGCGCGTGGCCGTATGTTCCGTTATCTCGTAGAAAAAATGTGTAGACGTACCTTTAAAAGTTATATCGCAAGTTGTAAGAGCAAATTAAGGTCCAACATTCGTTCACCCGCTTCCCCAAAGGAAGCAAGATGAGACAATCTCGGATTTTTCATCTACAAGCAATGCCATATACATATGTATTAATATATATATTTTATTGCTTAGCTGGCTGGACGAGCTCACAGCCCACCTGGTGTTAAGTGGTTACTGGAGCTCATAGACATTTACAACGTAAATGCGCCACCCACCTTGAGACATAAGGTCTAAGGTCTCAGGTATAGTTACAACTGCTGCTCCACCCTTCAAACCGAAACGCATTACTGCTTCACGGCGGAAACAGGCGGGGTGGTGGTACCTACCCGTGCGGACTCCCAAGAGGGTCCTACCATCAGTGATATGTATTAAATAGCTATTTCATGGTACTAGATTGTAATAAGCATAACAAAATATTAAATAAATTGACGTAGGCGATGTCGCGCATTGGATATGCGAAATCAATATGGTACGCAATTTGTTCCAGCTGATTACGTAAGAAAAAACGACGCCTNTATGGTACGCAATTTGTTCCAGCTGATTACGTAAGAAAAAACGACGCCTCAGTATCTAAAGTTTCAAAGGAATCAATAAGCTTTATTCCCAAGAATAATCCTCTTAGTGAAGATGAAAAATAAGAGAAGCGAAATATGTTTAATGTACTCACTTTACTTTGTGATTTTTCTTTACCCAAGCAGCGCTGTTGCCTGCTATACGTGTTCCTAAACATAAAGAAATGTTTTATGAGAAAAATAAAGTCGTTTTCCAATGATTTCATGATATATTAATGATAATGTATCATGTTATATTATATAGAGGATTAGAAGTATCCAAATCTCGCTTTTTTTTATTGCTTTTACTGCGTCTTAAGTTGTTACTGGAGCCCATAGACATCTACAACGTAAATGCGCCACCCAGCTTGAGGTATAGGTTCTAAGGTTTCAAGTATAGTTACAACGGCTGCCCCACCCTTTAAACCGAAACTCATTACTGCTTCACTGCAGAAATAGGCGGGGTGGTGGTACCTACCCGTCAGGACTTACAAGAGGTCCTACCACCAGTAGGTTTTGGTAGGGTTTGGTCTCGTTGAACAAAATATTAAATCTCTAAAATGACTTTAAAAACGATAGTTAAATACATGATTACATAGTCTTTTCGCTACCTTAGGAACACGAACTCGCCTGCCGCTCAGCGGTTAAGGTAATCTGGGAATAGCATAACGCTACCTGATTTGAAACTGTAATTGTGAATTTTTCAAATAAGGTTGAATTCACAATTACGAGTTAAATATTACAACGAATGTTATAATTTAAACCAGAATGCATTCCCTCGCAGAATACTCACTAATATCTAACTGTCTAATTCTTCAATTATAAAATCTCTTGATTCTAAAACAGTAGCGGTACCAGCGGTACCAACTATAGCCATGAATATTCTGCAGCGAAGCATCCTGTATAATCTAGCTGTTGAATCATTTGGAGTTCCTCTTCTTTCAAGGCATACGGCTACATATATACAACTTATGGGTTCCGGTAACCAAATGGCGCCACATGGAATAAGTGCTTGTGTTAAATTTAATGTCACAATAAATCATTAAAAATCCTGGAATAGTACACATGTAGAACGAATAGGCTAATCATGGACGATTGAAAACAATTAAATCTATACTAATATTATAAAGAGGAAAGATTTGTTTGTTTGTTTGTTTCGAATAGGCTCCGAAACTACTGGACCGATTTGAAAAATTCTTTTTCCATTAGAAGCCGACATTGTCCCTGATGAACATAAGCTACTTTTTTTTAATTTTTTTATTATTATTTTTTTTGGTTTCATGTGTGTTTTAATGTTTCCGAAGCGAAGCGAGGGCGGGTCGCTAGTTTTTATATAAATATACTCACCGTAACCAGTGCTGATGCTGTATTTCACTCCGCTTGTTCTAAACATTTTTATGATGGCTTGTTTTCCCAAATTGTCCTGTTCCAAAATAGTTATTAGGGCTAGGTCTTTAATAGTATTTTTTACTTGTTTGGACAGGCTGGTCTATTCATTGGCTTACCTGAAGTCCCTCGAGCTCATTGCCAATGAAGTGAATATTGTTTTAGGACAGAAAGTGGGTGTCGGTTTCATAGGAATATACTGCCCTGCTCATCTAATTGGATTGCATCGTTACTTCAGGAGAGAAAAGGACAGAATGAAAATATTCGTTCGTGTAAGGTCAGAATACACCCTACCACCAACAATTACCCATTGGCGATCAAAGTCAATCGGCGGTCAATCGGTGTCATACTCAAAACAGCTGATGCCTATGGTGATGCTGATGTCTCTAATTCACCTTTTGCTACACCCACGGGAAGACATCGGGTGGATAATCGCTATGCCACACCACTACCAATAGGCTAGATAATCGCAAAATATATTAAATAAGTCAAGATACGACTATTACGGATGATTATACTATCTACTCCAAAATTTGTATTAATTATGTTAGATCCCATTAATTGAACACTATATGTTTTTTTATAATTTCAATTTACAGTCATGTTTCGATTATTTCAGTTCCAACTTGAATTACTGCAAGACCAATAAATGCCTCAATTGAACAACGACTTACCAATTCATCGTGCTCCATATTGTTTTTGCTCTCCGAGTACGGTATTACGATTTTTTGACCGTATGCATGAAACGAAAAATAATATTTGAGGCCTTCGCTCTCCTTCGTAACAAAGTCCCTGATGACTCTTGATTCTGGTTCCGAAAACGGAACCGGTCCACCGTAGCTGTCGTCTTTTGAATTGGGAATTATGTTATGCTCTGACGGCCAAACAATATACGGATATTAATTAAATATATATATATTTATACATTAGTTGGGTAGTTGTTAGTTTAGTTGGGTAGCTTAGTTGTTAATTGCATACCGGTAGGGCGTCTTGTGAACTTGCATGTGAAGGTACTATCACTCCGCCTATTTCTACCGTGAAACAGTAATACGTTCCGCTTTGATATATGAAGCAGCCTTGAGATTTGGACCTATACTGTTAAGCCACCTAACTAGTTTGAAGATTTTATTACAAAGAAAATGCCTAATCAATTTCCACAATAAGTTAAGTTTAAGTAATGGTCAAGCTATACTTGAATAAGACAATAACAATGACTTGTGGCGGAAATAGACTTTGATACCGTAACTCTTCATATTTTTCTCACACATTAACAAAAACTGAATAAATAATTTATAGCGTGAATTGAGTTCTACCATTAATAAGACGCTTTGGTTGAATTAAATCTTCTAATCAATTTTTGCATTTTATGTTCAGTGAAACATCGTTACATTGACCTTTATTTTCACCTTAGAACACTTAAAATGTTCTAAATCGTATTATCATAATAATGATAATCAGGCCCGCTTTTAATCAGAAAATACAAGTACGTGACTTTGTTAATCCTAGACGTACTACCACTCGTTATCTAAAATTCTTCCTTGACTGCAATATTTGTATCTGTTTTCTTGTCAACGAGGTACATGTTGCCCAGTATCTACAGGTCGGTACAACCCCCCTGTCATGTAGACGTGGTTGAATCTTGAATGTTCTTATTTGAAGAATAGGATCATTGTTGTATCGTCTATCACCAAATATGTAGTACTCATCAGCAAGGGAAAAAAATAGGTATTTAAAAAAAATCCAAACTCACTTCCAAACTTATAATCGAAATTCCTATTCAAATCTACACCGAAATATCCATGGCCCACGTTCCTTCTATTCCTCATCCACAAACGGTCCTGTAATTCAATAAAGTCTCTTAAATAACTTCCGTTCAATTATTATCTTCGAAAGTAGCTTAGGTTTCATTAACTACAAGATTTAATGCTTTGATGAGCAACGCCTATACTAAGGGTTCCCCTTGTGATAAGTAATTTATTTATTTATTTATTTAAGGATTACCGACAGGGTTTACAGTAAGACATAAAATAACATTGACATGTATAGGGCAATTGATAACTGCAACTCTAATTATAGGCAATCACAGCATGCATTACATTAACATATTAATAGAGATTTAACAATACTATAAATAATAATAAAAAATTAAAAACAGAAAGACAACAAGGACAGTAATACCCGAGTACTCAGACCAAGGCCGAGGCTGAGGTTCAACAACAACTTTTTATAATTTTGTTCTTAAATATTGGAAGGGAATCGCCAAATATGTCAAGGTTTTCAACTTTTCTAACTAGATTATTATAAAGGTTAGTNTCCAAAATTTGTATTAATTATGTTAGATCCCATTAATTGAACACTATATGTTTTTTTATAATTTCAATTTACAGTCATGTTTCGATTATTTCAGTTCCAACTTGAATTACTGCAAGACCAATAAATGCCTCAATTGAACAACGACTTACCAATTCATCGTGCTCCATATTGTTTTTGCTCTCCGAGTACGGTATTACGATTTTTTGACCGTATGCATGAAACGAAAAATAATATTTGAGGCCTTCGCTCTCCTTCGTAACAAAGTCCCTGATGACTCTTGATTCTGGTTCCGAAAACGGAACCGGTCCACCGTAGCTGTCGTCTTTTGAATTGGGAATTATGTTATGCTCTGACGGCCAAACAATATAAGGGTATTAATTAAAAATATATTTATACACTAGCTGACCCGGCAGACTTCGTAGTGCCACAATCGATAAATAAAAGACCTAAACTTTTGTATAAAATAAACTTAAAGCAAACAAAAGGAATTCGTCCGACGGGGGACACATCAAAGGAAAAACGAAATTGCTATTTTTATTTAATTCCGAGCATTTTCATATTTATCTACCTTTTAAGCCTTCTCTGGACTTCCACAAATAATTCAAGACCAAAATTAGCCAAATCGGTCCAGCCGTACTCGAGTTTTAGCGAGACTAACGAACAGCAATTCATTTTTATATATAGAGATAGATTAGTTAGGTAGCTTAGTTATTAATTGCATACCGGTAGGGCGTCTTGTGAACTTGCATGTGAAGGTGAACTATCACTCCGCCTATTTCTACCGTGAAACAATAATGCGTTCCGCTTTGATATATGAAGCAGCCTTGAGATTTAGACCTATACTGTTAAGCTACCTAACTAGTTTGAAGATTTTATCACAAAGAAAATCCCTAATCAATTTCTACAATAAGTTAAGTTTAAGTAATGGTCAAGCTATACTTGAATAAGACAATAAAAATGACTTGTGGCGGAAATAGACTTTGATACCGTATCTCAGTGATTCTCAACCACTGTTACGCGGCACTTTTGTGTGCCGCCAAATTTGAAAAGTGTGCCGCCAAATTTTGCGAATATATAATAATGTTAATATTATTAAATTATATCATTTGAAAAGAAAAATATTTTAAACATGAATATATATTTAAATCCACAAAAAAAGAAATTACAGTATATTTTAGTTTATTTCGTATATTAAAATTTTTTGATAATCTATTTATGCAGTGTGTTGTAGTAAGTAAATAATTTTTCTTTTTTTTTTGTGTGCCGCCAAATTTTGAAATCGTTAAATATGTGCCGCAACAAAAAAAAAGGTTGAGAATTACTGCCGTAACTCTTCATATTTTTCTCACAAATTAACAAAAACTGAATAAATAATTTATAGCGTGAATTGAGTTCTACCATTAATAAGACGCTTTGGTTGAATTAAATCTTCTAATCAATTTTTGCATTTTTTCGGTCAAACATCGTTACATTGACCTTTAGTTTCACCTTAGAATACTTAAAATGTTCTGAATCGTATTATCATAATAATGATAATCAGGCCCGCTTTTAATCAGAAAATACAAGTAAGTGACTTTGTTAATCCTAGACGTACTACCACTCTTATCTAAAAAAATTCCTTGACTGCAATATTTGTATCTGTTTTCTTATCAACGAGGTACATGTTGCCAGTATCTATAGGTCGGTACAACCACCCTGTCATGTAGACGTGGTTGAATCTAGAATAGGTGCCTCGTTGTATCGTCTATCACCAGATAACGAATTTGAAGTCGTCGTGGCCTAACGGATAAGACGTCCGGTGCATTCGTGTTGAGCGATGCACCGGTGTTCGAATCTCAGGCGGGTACCAATTTTTCTAATGAAATACGTACTTAACAATTGTTCATGAGTGACTTCCACGGTGAAGGAATAACATAGTGTAATAAAAATGAAACCCGCAAAATTATAATTTGCGTAATTACTGGTGGTAAGTCCTCTTGTGAGTCCGCGCGGGTGGGTACCACCACCCTGCCTATTTCTGCCGTGAAGCATTGATGCGTTTCGGTTTGAAGGGTGGAGCAGCCGTTGTAACTATACTGAGACCTTAGAACTTATATCTCAAGGTGGGTGGCGCATTTGCGTTGTGGACGTCTATGGGCTATAGTAACCACTTAACACCAGGTGGGCTGTGAGCTCGTCCACCTAACTAAGCAATAAAAAAAATGCAGTACTCATCAGCAAGGGAAAAAAAAGGGATTTAAAAAAAATCCAAACTCACTTCCAAACTTATAATCGAAATTCCTATTCAAATCTACACCGAAATATCCATGGCCCACGTTCCTTCTATTCCTCATCCACAAACGGTCCTGTAATTCAATAAAACCTCTTAAATAACTTCCGTTCAATTATTATCTTCGAAAGTAGCTTAGGTTTCATTAACTAGAAGATCTAATACTTTGATGAGCAACGCCTATACTAAGGGTTCCCCTTGTGATAAGTAATTACAAACACAACGTCAGATCGGAGTTTGTTCATTTAAGTCTACTTCAAACTGTATATACTATCTCAATTTTAACAGTGCTAGTAACAATAGAAACTTTAACTAGATTGATACTGCGACAGCAATACTTATCCATTACATCTTCTAGGCTGAAACGCAAATTTTCCAGACATTTAGTGAGCGTGTCAAAATTAACCCAAGATTTAATTTGAATTAAGAAATAAGTAAAACGCTCATCAAAATATAACTACGTACTAGTCAATGCAAATAAAATCTTACTTCACTATGGCTAAATTCGTATCCATCAGGATTGCAGACAGGTAACAGATACCAGTGATAGTTCTTAGACAATTCAAACAATCGTTCGTTCGCAGTGCGATTGGACATTATCAGATTATAAGCCAAATATAACAGGAATTCTGTAGATATCCATTCATTTCCGTGCATACCGCCTTCGACAATAACTTTAGATTTTGCCCCCGATCGGTTAATGCCAATCACGAATATATCTCGATCTTCCGCAGACTTTCCAATAGACATAAGTCCTGTTACGGAAGGATTTTTCAGAGCTAAATCTGCTAGCCATTGATAGATGTCCACTAAATTGTGGTAATTAGTCCAGCTATAAGATTCTACACGTAATCGAAGGTAATTTTTTACTATTTGACTGTCGAATGCTCTGAAAATGAGATAATTTTTATAAATTAGCTGGTAGGCTATAATAAACTTGTGCTTGGAATAGTTGTTAAAGTTATCGAAAATGACGACAATATTAAGGTCCTGGCAATTTATAGAAACAATTTATGTAAAGAAATGTGTGGTATTTCGTTTTTACTTCAAATCTCTATATTATATAAAAATGAATTGCTGTTCGTTAGTCTAGCTAAAACTCGAGAACGGCTGTACCGATTTGGCTACTTTTGATCTCGATTGATTTGTGGAAGTCCAGAGAAGGTTCAAAAGTTTTAAAATAAATATGAAAATGCTTGGAATTAAATAAAAATAACAATTTTGTTTTTACTATGATGTCCCCCCATCGGACGGATCCCTTTCGTTTGTTTTAACTTTATTTTATACAAAAGTTTAGGTCTTTTATTTATCGATTGAGGCACTACGAAGTCTGCCGGGTCCACTAGTTAAAACTAAATATTTTACTATGAATGTACCATTGGAGTGTAGTTACCAAGTTGCATTGTTACGTACACAAGTTTTACGTTTAGTTTTATAAGGCATTAATCAATGGATCAGACTATCTTCTGCAGAGCAAAACTGTGTACCTCTTAGCTGTTTAAAATTCGTACCACAATTTCACTGTCTGTAAAATTAGCTTACGGAAAGAATTCATGTCAACACTCGAATATTGGCGCAGTATGGATAGCGAATTAAATAAGAAAATAAACAGGTTATAAAAAAAGCTACAAGGTCAAAGATCAGTTTTAAATATAATTATAATATGTCAATTTGTAACAAGACTCGATTTATACATTTCACCGCAGCTACCGCAGCGTGTGCAACTATATATTTATTTAAATTATCATAATAAAAAGCCGTGTCGAATTAAGCTGCAAAACTTTTCTATAAAGTTAGTACTATTTTCTTTTAAATTAAAAACACAAATAAGGAAATAAAAACTGAATTGCTGTTCGTTAGTCTCGCTAAAACACGAGAACGGCTGGACCGCTTTGGCTAATTTTGATCTTGAATTATTTTTGGAAGTCCAGAGAAGGTTTAAAAGGTAGATAAATATGAAAATGCACGGAATTAAATAAAAATATCAATTTTCTTTTTCCTTTGATGTGTCCCCGTCGGACGGATTCCTTTTGTTTGTTTTAATTTTATTTATACAAAAGCTTAGGTCTTTTATTTATTAATTGAGGTACTACGAAGTCTGCCAAGTCAGCTAGTAAGGAAATAAAAACAACGATACTATTGCGAAATGATGAAAATTACCTTTGAATATTTTCCGATAGCACGTCTAGGTCCAAATTAAAATGTTGAGCTCTCTCCAATAGCAGCTCCTTGTCTGAAGGGTTCACAATAAAGTGGACGTCTTCGAACAACTTGTTTGGCTTCTTCCAAAACACAACATCGATATATTTTTTGCGGTCCAGATTCTGAAAGAATATCAAGTGATCTGGTTCGACGGGAGTCGCTTTATAGAGTATGAAGTTATCATATCTTTTGCTTCGGGTTATTATAATATTGGCACAAAATAAAACTATTGCCATTAGACATTTAATATGCATTGCTTTTTCATTTAGTATTGTCTCATTAAAATAAATTTTTAAATATTTTCCTCGCAGCTTATCAATCTTCCAGCGTAAGTCTATGAATTTACTGTCAAACTTGACGATTTTCAAATAAAACATAAAAAGTTTTACTATTACTTTTCAGCTTTCTGCTTACTTTATCTGATATTTTCTTTTCATGAATAAAATCAAATTTCAATACTGATTTCAAAACTTGAATAAATTTTATATACTAGGACAAAAAAAAGTTTTTTTTTTGTAATTCTCAGTAGTTAAGCGTTCATTGAGCTATGATTTTGGGAGTATATTTTTTGTTTATTTTGATGATATTTTGATTATGTCAAATTATTGTTCCGTCAATAGTAACTTCCCCATTATTCCTTCTGACTGGTCACGTTCAAACCTTTCGTGGTCCACAGCGTCCATTCTTTAGATTGGTCTCAAATCAACAACTAAACACTAAATTTTATCGTAATTCAAATATAAAATGTTAGGATTTGTATTTTTCAAACCTTTCGTGGTCCACAGCGTCCATTCTTTAGATTGGTCTCAAATCAATAGCACTAAACACAAAATTTCATCGTAATTCAAATATGAAATGATAGGATTTGTATTTTTCATTTCGACCAGATGTTCCTGCATTAAAGATTATTATAGTTCTGTCTTTGACTGCAACTGGAATCCGATTCCCTTGACTATTCGAACAAGGAATTTAATATTTCAAGAAGTTAAATCCAAATGTACGAACAAAAGCCAGTGTTCCCATATTACGATGTACGTTCATGTTAAGTCGCCCCGCAAATTTATGGGGTGGCCATAAATCGTGACCTCTATTAGCTCAGTGACCAAGCTGTCCTTTAGAACTGCGGTTACTCATGTCCAATTGAGATTAAAATGTATTCGCGTTGAAAACATCGATCATGCGGATTTAATTTTTAATAGTGAAATTTATAGCAACTAGGCCACATGGATTTTAGTTTATTTGGATATTAGTCTATTCATCAGTCTCTTATCTTAGAATCGTATCCAGATGCGCAACATTCGCTTTGTTGAATCTTGAATTTTATTGACGATCTAATTGTTTTTAAATGCATCTTATAGTTATCTATACATATTATAATTATATCAGATAACTAACTTAAGCTGTTATCTGTTTTTCAAAATAATCTATTATCCAAGAAACTAAAACCTTAACGCTTTCCATTAGTGGAAATCCACTCTAACTAGAACTTAATTTTTATTTACCAAATTTTTTCAACATCTACCTGACCTCTGAGTATCAAGGCGTGCTTCCTGGCTGCAAAAATTTATAGCAAGTCATAAATTCTTCTACCCTTTTCTGCTACATTAACTAAGGTGAAATATCTAATAACACGTATTAATTTTGGAAAACTATCTTTTTTATCCTGTTTTGTTTTGTGAAGTATCGTTTCCATAATGATTCCAGTCACTAGCGGAAGTTTTTTCGGAGGCGGAAGATTCTCTTATTGGCAAACATGAAGTAGAGAATTTTGTACTTTTCACAGTCGCAGTTAATCGAGGTTTTTTTTTTTTTATTGCTTAGATAGGTGGACGAGCTCACAGCCCCACCTGGTGTTGAGTGGTTACTGGAGCCCATAGACATCTACAACGTAAATGCGCCACCCATCTTGAGATATAAGTTCTAAGGGTCTCAGTATAGTTACAACGACTGCCCCACCCTTCAAACCGAAACGCATTACTGCTTCACGGCAGAAATAGGCAGGGTGGTGGTACCTACCCGCGCGGACTCACAATAGGTCCTACCACCAGTAATTACGCAAATTATAATTTTGCGGGTTTGATTTTTATTACACGATGTTATTCCTTCACCGTGGAAGTCAATCGTGAACATTTGTTGAGTACGTATTTCATTAGAAAAATTGGTACCCCCGCCTGAGATTCGAACACCGGTGCATCGCTCCACACGAATGCACCGGACGTCTTATCGCTTAGGCCACGACGAGGTATCTAAAAACACCTAAAAATCTCCAGTATAAGACAACTGTACACTTCTTCACAATTTGCCTTCTTATTTTGAACGAGGCCATTTTTCAAGTACAATGAAATATGAGTCCAAATCAAATTGAACTGTTCTGAAATTTGACATTTAATTTTAGTTTACATGGTAACGATTCAAATATCATATCTTTTTTTTTATTTTTTTTTTGTTGCTTATATGAGTGGACGAGCTCACAGCCCACCTGGTGTTAAGTGGTTACTGGAGCCCATAGACATCTACAACGTAAATGCGCCACCCACCTTGAGATATAAGTTCTAAGGTCTCAATTATAGTTACAACGGCTGCCCCACCCTTCAAACCGAAACGCATTACTGCTTCACGGCAGAAATAGGCAGGGTGGTGGTACCTACCCGTGCGGACTCACAAGAGGTCCTACCACCTATCTTTAAAATATTATCATGAAAAAAACCTCTTAAAATTCTTCTACATTTTCTCTTTCATTAATTTTTAATTCCATCTGCATTTTATTATTATTTTATTATTATTAATGCTTTATTTCAGTTATTTTTTTTTTTTTTAAAACCATAACATTTTGTTAGTAATAATTACTTATAATCTATGTTAGTAACTTAAAAATCTAACACATAACTATCATTATATTATACATTTTATACCATTATATATTATTATTTTTCTCCTTCCAAGTGCCTACTGCAAAGGCTATTGATCAGCAGTCCCTCGATCTTGCTCGATATGATTCTCAAAAGACTGTTGTCACTGTCACGAACTCGACGCAATAACGATGCACTTCTCTTCCGCATTATTGCA